>VZRX01002843.1:5678-21229 GCA_013398075.1 Notiomystis cincta
TATATATAATATAACATGGTTAGTGCTGCCTTGCTGTGAAAGACAACCTAAGACAGGCAGATGGGACACAGCAACATCAGGATTTAAGAGATGTGGAAAGATGATACATTTAACAACAAGGCATTTTTGAGTTTTCTTTTCCTGTGGATTGACCTAATATCCTGAGATCCTGTTTTGCTGGCACTCTTAGAACACAGTGAACATGGCCCTGGGTGCTAAAAATGATGATTTTGGCACCAAAATGCACACAGTCCACTGCAGGGTGTGTCCCTCCTCTGTAAAATCAGAGTTTTCTGCCTTGTTACTTCCAGAGGTGGCTGTAAATCACTTGCAAGCAGGAGAAACTCAGCTGTGGACACAGGAAGACCTTTCCATACATACTTTTTGTTGCTCTCTCTCCGCAGCAATGTGGCGCTTCTCGAGCCCCCAGGCTCTCATAAAATCTCGCAGGTAGCCAAATATTGTTCCCACTGCAAACCCCACGAAAGTAAAAACTGCAACATACATTGGTGCTTGTTCAAAGTGCTCAATAAATGTCTTTTTGTACAGGGTTCCGTTTGATACTCCATTCTTCTGCAAAAACAGGACAGAAACTTGTGATTAATGCATTTCTTCCCATCAAAGCTCAGAACCTTTGACCTTTTTCTCTAATCAGGAGAGACTTTTACACCTCCCACTGTATCAGCTGAAGACTTTTAGCACTGCACTTGCTACTGACCACTACAATATCTTCCATTTTCTCTCATGTCCTCAGCTGCAGGTGTCTTCAACACCACTCCCTGGTCTATTTTGAAACATGTGAAACTTATGAAAGGTTGGCAATGTGTTATTGTGCAAGTGGACAATTATTTCAAAGGTGATTAAATGGCACCCACAATGCTCTGTCTCGCAAGACAGAGCTATAAAAAGGGAAGGGCAGCATTAAAAACTCACCTACACTGGGGCTGGCTGCCTCTGGAAGTCTTGTGTAACCCATTGCAGCAACTAACCTATATAAAAGCAATCCTGCCTAAAACTGGGCAGCTTTACCACCACCTTCTCCAGACCTGAGGAAGGATCCAAAACAGTTATGGGCCCTTGCCTCCTATTTCTGTGCTGATTTCACAAAAGCTTTTAATCATATTTGCAGTGACCTCTCCCACAATTCTAAGGGTACTTGAAATCACAATAGAGAAGAGCAAAAGGAAAGAAAAAAAAAGAAGAAAAGACACACAGACAGCCTTGCTTGTTGGAATTAGTGATCCCATTGTGAGCAAATTCTAGAAATTTACAGCAGTGTGAGGACAAAATATTTTGTCATTAAAATACATTAAGATTTCCATTTTCAAATTAAAGAAGCCAAGTTTTTCAGCTGCAATATTCAGTAGGCTCATCAGATTATTCTTTGGAAGAGTGGTAACTTCCTTATTTGTGCAAAACACAACAACCTTTACAGTTACTGTCTAGTAACAGCCAATCCTCTAATTCAGAATTAACAAACCACAATCCACAAAAAAAACAATGCCCTGTTAAAAAAACACAAAAGCAAACAAACAAACAAATACCCAAGACATGTATTTTAACATATTATAAACTACCAGCATATGAAGAAATACCATTAATACATTTCTGCCTGTGGGAAGAATGAGCTAAAAATGCAGATTACCCAGTTATGTAATGCAGCAAGCTGAAATTGAATATTCATATTAAGAACATTTGCCAATTCACTATACTTGTAAGGACAGAGTATTATTGATCTTCATATTGCATTACAATGTCTTCATCCTCAAAGGATTTAGATTTCTGTTGTAACTTGCTGGTCCTATCCTGGATTGCCCAGGGGTTTTTGGGGAGAAAAAGAAATTAAAAAAACAAAGGAAAAGTGTTGTTGGGCAAAAGAGAGAACAGAAAGGCTGTTAAGGAAACATTAAAAAGAACAAAATGCTGGTTGGGCTGAACAGAACCACATTTAGATTTTGGAAACATTTACTGCCCTGCACGGGAGGGGCAATGCAGGGCTGGCTCTCACCATGTGAGGGGACACCTCTGAAGAAATGCTGCACAGACACTCCTTCCTCAAGCTAATTGTCCTTTCAGGACAACCTATTTACCACGAAAAACACTTTATGAGGGTGAGTTAAATACATGGTCAAGTGAAATTTCCCATGAGTCACAACAGCCCTGTGCACACAGCGATGAGATACAGCAAACATTTCAGAAAGGATTAAGCTCAGCCCTATTACCTTACACTTGCCATGGGCTAAGAGCATATTTATGGTCCCCTATGGAAACTGAAGCAGCATTGTAGCTTGGTGCTCTTGAATCAATCAGCATCAGGCTGTGAGGAGTGAAAATGCACCTGAGCCCAGAGGAGAGAGCGACGACGTTCCTGCTCGTCAGTTTTATTAAGAAACACTTCATTGCTCTCAACCTTACTGGGGAAGCAACAGGAAAGCTCCTTCCTCCACAACAGAACTCTCTTGTTGTGGGACTGCCACTTCAGCAGGTGCCACCTGATGCAGGCAGATGACACAGGTGTTTAAACAGGTGACCACTGTCCTGTCCTCAGTGCAACCACTGGGAGCAGAGAGCACAGAAAGCAGGGGGGAACAAAGAACGTGGAGCCAGATGTGACCCACATCCTCCAGGCTGGGAAGGACAAAACCCCACGGGTCTTCCAACAGCTGGCACAAGGCTGGGAGAACAAATTCAAAAAGCACAGTGACATCTTGCCTATAGGATAAAGGGAGGGAAACAAAGAGCATTTAATCCATCCCTAGAGTCCCCCAAAAATGTGAAGAGAGAGCCTCAAGAAAGAAAAACCAAAACAAGTGGATTTGCTGCTTCTGCTGAGTGGGAGAGTGGTAGTGGGGGTATTTCTGTGCAGCATATCTGATCCAAGAATCAGAACAACTGATTCTGAACATCCTGAGGGTGTTCAATTCCAGCCACTCTGAACTGGCTGCACTGGTCAGGGAATGAATGGTTATTCCTCATTTTGCACTACACTCCTGTTGCCTCTTCTGTTATCATAAAGCTTTCTCTCAGAAGAAAGAGGAGGATTTGGAGACTGCATTTAGGACAGTGAAGGGAGAAGTAATTCAACTGTTGCTGGCACTGAAATAAAATACAGCAGATTTCCTAGAAATGCCTGAAACAATTCAGAGATCACTGGTTACACCATTACCCAGCAGGTGCTCTGCTCAGCTGTGCATTCACAGGAGTCTCATTACCTGTAATAACACCTGCAGTAGACAGTAAGTACATTTTCTACTCCACACCTTCAACTGTAGCAAGTGATTGGGCAAAGATTCTAAAAAATAAATATATTCTTCCAGCTTTAGCAAGTGGTGGCTTTGAGATTTTATGACTCTGAAACTGTGTTATCACCTTTAACAGGCATCAGGGGATAACTATGAATGTGTTCATAATTTTTGAACCTAAAACTGTTGGGGAAATGAATTGTGACTTTTGCCAATTCATTTCTTCTGTAAAATTCATTTTTATAATGAAATTACCTGACAGTGTCACGACAGTTTGACCGCTCTTGTTTGTTCTGCTTTCCTACTCAGCCAATTCATAATTTTCTATACTTAAATAATAAATAATTTTCTATATTTAAATAATTTCTGCCTCTCCATTTGTCTCTTCCCAACCTAGAAGAATCTCAGTCTATATAATTCCAGTATAGTCTCCTTGTCCTTACACGGATTTAACCCCCCCTCCAAAATTCTGTATTTTCATGGTCAACTTTCTCTTCACTCTGCAAAGTTCAATAAAACCTTTTTGAGATCCAGAGGATGCAAATTGAAATAGCACACTCCATTTGAGGGCACAGTAGGGATTTTATACATCTGCAAATGATGCTTTACCTTCTTTTCTTTTGCTTTTTAAAGACTGTTAACATCCTCTTTGCCTTCTTGCCACAGTTCCCAGTTTCATCTTTTATGATTACAAATATCCTTCCTCACTGCAAAAATAACATTGCTACTTGGGCATTCTTGGGACTGTTTCCTCTTGCAATTAATTCTTTGGGTTTTATTTAGTGACCTGCAATTTTCTTCTGCTCTTTTGCCAACATTACACACACCACCAACGAGAAACTCCTGCAGGGTTTCTTGTTCAGACCAAATTTTTCAGCAGAAGAATTCTCTATTGTCACCTCTTTCTTCTCAGCTCTTTTTCCACACCACTGATGAAAATATGAGAAAGCACAGGTGCAAAGAGTGATCCTTGGGGGGCTCCATTCTCTGCATTTCCCTCCTTACCTTTTCAAAAATTATTTATTTGTAACCCCTAATTCTCTGGCAAAAAAAGGCCAACAGAAGCAGCAGCCCAGAGTTACTCAGCAACTTTATTTTTGGCTTCCTTTAAAAATCTCCAGTAAACAGCCCTTGTGATAGGTTACTCCACAGTTTAGTTTTAAAAATTCTGCTGGCATTTCAACTCAAAATAATTTCCCAGTGACTTTACCCTCCAGGCACAAATGCAGGGAATCCACTGGTGCAACACAGAAAGGCTACAGGTGAAATTCAAGGAGTATAGGTGTTTTACCAAGGAGTTTTACAAGTCTAGGATTTCATCAGCTGCTTGGAAACCAAACCCATGATCAGAGGATGCAGTTTTTGTGTTGATCCTCTGCTCAGCAAGAAACTGCAGCATGAGAATTCCTTGCAGCAAGATTTTGATGCCAAGGAAGCCAACAGGAGTGATGGCAATGCACAAAGTCAGCTCTAAGTACAATCTCTCTTAGATTCCATTTTCTATAATTAGCCACAGCATTTCAAAACTCCCTGTAATGAAGAGCCCCTTCTCAAATGCCTTCAGTTTTTTAAATGGAGAAATCAACTCTGAGAACAAATCCCAGAGTGCTACCAGAATGGACATTAGTATAAAATACTGATTATAAGGGACACACAGTGTTAATTGAAATAGCTTGCACTAAAAAAACGCTCATCTTGAAGTGTATTAAACACACTTCTGGCAACACCTTTACAAGGAATAGTTACAAAATAGATTTGCATTAGCAAAGAAAAAAGAAGGATGGCTATGCAAGAATACTTAAATATTTGCTCACACTACCATTAAAATCAGGAGATAATTTTTCATTGCATTTAGCTCCTGCAGCCCTTGGGATTGTGCTAATTGCCACGAGCCAGATTTGCATCAAGGGGAGAGTGAGGAACTGACCAGCACAGAGTGGCACAGCACCAAACCTGAGTGCTGCCCCTGAGGAGCTCCCCAGTGAAGGGGCACCCACCTAGGCTGGCACAGTTAGGGGTGAAGTGGCACCAAGGACCCTGAGCCCCAAGAACCCATCTTTTCATGCCAGTCTGTTCTACAGAGACAGCAAGCTCTAATTAAATATTCTTCTGCTATTATTGCCACTTCCAATGCAGCAGCAGCAGGTGCAGACAGGTAAATCCTTGAAATAAAACTACTGGGACAACACTAAAGTCTCTATCTTTAAATATAAGTCCCCTGCTAGGAATAAAATCTGATCCAGAAGTGGATGAAACTTTCTGTATGTTTCTGGATCAGATTTTATCAAGCTGTTGCACACAACCTCCTAAGAACCAGTGCAGGCTGGCTGATCTCCATCATGCATATACAGATATGTATATGAAGAGAGGGGTGTTGAAAGCTGTGAACCCACTGAGAGCCACATTTGCTCAACATCTGACAGACCTATGAGACACTGAAATCTTAACCAAGTTAGGGCAGTGTGTTTCTCCAGCAAAAATCTGATGGGAGAAGAGACAGAATTGCTGATGCAACATCTGACTGCCTGCAGACAGTTTGGGTCTGAAGAGATGTTTCTCCCCAGCATTTGGGGAGCACCTGGGACAGGACCCTAAATGTAGATGGCTTTAGATGTCCTAGGATGTGTGGGGAAGCCACAGGGGGTAGAATATAAACATCTAAGTAAATAATGCCCTAAATGGGTTATGTCTCTGTAGAGGCCTGGAGTCCTGTGCAGCAGAAGCTGGAGGTGGGGTGCTACAGGATTCCAGAAGGAAATCAGAGTCTGCCACTGAACAGTCACAACTTGAAGTGCCTGGGGTGGAATTCTGTCTCCTACAGACCACTGACATCACAGGGCTGAGTCCCAGAGAATGAAACTCTCAGGTTCTGTGCAAACCCACCAGGCTGACTGCCACAATTACCACGTTTTCCCAAAACCCCTTAGGAATCCATCAGGCACTGGAGGAATCTGGGTGATTGTGCGCAGTTCCCACGAGGAAGAAAAAAGGGAAATTGAAATGATGAAATCAGAAGTTCTGTAATGAATATACTATTGACACAAATTGATATTACTTCATAAATCTCCCCACTCACTGGCAATGCTGTCCTTCACTTGAAATGTGTGATTTCTTCCCTGTAGGAATATCTTTCAGATCTTACATGCTCAAGTTTCTAAACCATAAGCCAGAAACGGCTACACGGGGATTTCACAGATTACTGAGCTACAAAGACAAGACTTAAATTAAAAATAGTTGTGAAACTTGTAAGCCTAGAAGGTGCTAAAATGAAGGTCACTGCTTCTTGCAATGTGGCAGAGCCACAAGAAAGCGGCTACAACAGAAACTGCAAGTAGCAACCAAGACAAAAAAGCTTCAGTTCTTGTTAGTGTGTCTGCAGAATCCTTCTTTAGGCTGATTATTGATTCCTACTGAGTTTCAAGAAAAAATATACACCTGGTTACTACCAGGTAAATACAATCAGTAAAGACTAAGAGTAAGATCTCCAGGACAGTGCAGAAGTTTTAGGAAATATAAGACACCCTCAAAATAAGTTAGGAAAACATGCACTCTTGAACTTGCCAGAGATTTAGGATTTGACAATTCAGAAACTCTAAAAAGCTCCTTGTAAACAAGTATTAATTGCTGCTTGAGGTTTGTTTGAACATTGGGTCTTCACCCCACTTTTCACAAGCACCAGGAAATGCTTTTTCATTTGTTAATCAAATGCCAGCTAATTGCTGACTAAAAACTTGCAGCCTCTCTTCAAGACAGCACACTGGAGGCAAACAGCACAGAGGTATGAAAAGCTTCCCCTTGCAGACTTGCACAATCTTTTCAGCTGAACACAAGTTAAACTCCAGCAGATTCATCTGGCAGCAATAATTTCAGCATCAAATAAACAAGTCCTGCAAGGCTGTGACACTAATACCAGGAAAATAGAGATGCCAATGACAAGAACATTAGAAATATACTGTGAAATACTGTTATGTAATGAGGAAAACAATGCCCATACTGTATAATTTTCAGACTAACACTCTGATGCTAAAATGATACTTTTGAGTGCTACATTGGAGGTTGGGAGGATACAGAAGACTTACTCATAAATAACATTCAGGAAGAACATTCAACAGTGGAAGAGTTCCAAGGAAGAACTCAGAAAGGACAGATTTTATCTTAGTTTTGTAAGTTTTTACTAAGATATTTATATTAATTTAAGAATCAGAATATTATCTGATATATCAGAAATTCTAGCCCTGCACACACTACAAGCAACATGTGCTCCAGCATCAATGAATGTTTAATTTCAACCATTAAGAAACTGCCTAGGGTGTGCAATTTTTGCAAAACCTACAGAAAACATCAGCACAAGTTTTTACCTTGCAGGAATTTAGTCCAGCAGGTAGAACTGCATGGTGGTCACAGTACAATGTTTGTCAAGGGAAAAGCCACATATAACTCTTTATAGCACAGAAGCTCAGGCTGGTGCACACAGAGTCAGGACAAATCCCAGTAGCAAACCATGGAAATGCAATCTGATGAAGGGGAGAAAAATCACAGAAAACACTATTCTGGACTTCAAGGTTCATAAATTGCAATATAAACCTCAACTGCTGCTACCCAGTACCAAATAACCAAGGCACTTACATCAAACAGTGCATGGGAGATAAAAACTGCACTGAAAACTCTTTTCCCAAGGGCTTTCTTTACATCTGTGCATTTCAAGCAATAGTAGGAAACTCCAGAAAGAAAAAGTAACATGACTGATTGTCTGATACAGCTGTAATTCTGCTCTTACTCCCAGAAACTTCCAAGTGACTCCATGTAAATAGGAAGGGACGAGGGCAAAGATGGACCTCAGTAACTCCACATTACTACAGACAAAAGAGTGAAGTTCACTACCCAGAGAGGCACTCACAGACAGCAGCAGGTCTTTCCTAACCTGGCAGCAATTACAGAGCAGAGAGCCAGGATGTGGGATCAGAGAGAAGTGGCTGAAACACCCGGGTTACAGCAATCCCCACTCGTTTGTGGCGCCGGGTTGCAGCAAGGGTTTGCTGCGATTTCCACAGCTCAGGGTGACTTACAGATCCACACTGCCTGGCCACATCAGAGAGATCCTGATCATCCCAGTCCTGCGGCCTGGGCTTTAAAAATAAACAAACACACAAGGTGATGATGGAGTGGTGTCACTTCAAAAGTCTCTGCACATCACTGGGGAGGATCTGCTAAGACTGGAATTCCAGCAGTGACCTCGCATTTAGAAATTAATCCCATGGATCTCACAAACATTTTTGATAAGAAACTGTTATTGGCATGAAGGCTGTAACAATGTAAATATTCTCAAGATGTGCTGCCCAGATTGCCAGGGATTTTGCCCAGTGTGGGTTCTGAGTCAATATGCACATGAAGCAATGCACCAACTCCTACATATTTCCTACACAGTGACTTTGCAGCAGAAAATGGTTTCACTGGCTATCAAATTCCTCTTCATGCAAAATTCCCTTGTGAAGAAAATGCTTCATCCTCTGTGCTAATTAGCATAATGATTCCTCACTGCATCTCAGCCCTTTCCCCATTAAATGGCACAGCAGCTCCAAACAGGGCCAGGGTTTTGCACAGATTTAATAAGGACTTTAATGATGAGGCACACATTCCCCACCAGACTGGATGTGGCTGTGGATGCTGGGTGTAAATACACTGCAAGCTTAAATCTTCAGGTGCTAAACCTCCAGGAGCAGTCTCAGGCCATCCCCCATTCCCAAGATTACAGCACCAGTTTGGGTAAAGACTGCTGGAAGTCACAGTGCATCCCTGGCTAAAGGAGGACAAAGGCATTCACACTTCACACCTGAAATACCATTAGGATAATTTGCACATTATTTTAATGATTCTGAGTTAGGCACAAATTAAGCTTGAAACTGTGTGCCTTCCAAGACATTCCTATTATTGCAAGGAGTATATTTCAAAAAGGTGATGAAAGAGAAAGTCATTGCCAGTTTTGTTAATGCAATCAGTTTAGCTGGATTTATGCTACCTCCTCCAAGGTAATTAACTACTTTAAAACAATATTTAAATACCAGTATCTTGGCATACCACAGATGGAGAGCAAAGAGAGAGATAAGAAATTCCATAACAAAAACCCCAATGGGGAGAGCAGAATTTCTCATGAACAGCTGAGAAAGAGACAATCAAATTTGTGCTGCTAATTTGACAGATAGGGGGATTAAAAACTCAGTAGGAAGACAACCATCTGAGTTAAGATAAGAATTCAGTGTCAAAGGAGAGCTCTAGGTGACAGAAAAATCAGAATAAATTCAGTTAAGGCATAGCATACAGGTTTGGAGGACAGCAGATTTGGAGGAAGGTGGAGGAGATACCCATCCTATGAACAGGGCAAGAAAATTAATAGCTTGACCCCTTCAAACACAATAGAAGCTGTTCTAAGCAAGAAGAGGAAAATTAATTTAGCCAATGTTAGGCAACCTGGCAGCAGTGACTACAGCTAATTAAAGTCAGTTGCCCTATACCAGAGCCAGCATCACAACTGGTACAGGTGATCAAATCACTGCACCATTTAATTTAAAAACATGACAAGGGCTGCCAACCTACCCATCATCAAAGTCTCTTCAGAGTATCCCAGCACAGAGTAACCCAGATTCACCAACCTCTGCCTAATGCAGGGAAGTTACACAGTTTATCCAATTCCTTTTCTCTTTTTCACCTAAAAATCTACAGAAGTGGTAACATCCTGCTCCAGCTATTTTTTTTTTTTGTTTGTTTGAAAACTATCAAGAAAAGGCACTTTCAGTCTGTTTTGGTTAAGTTTTCTACCTATGAGAAACTCACAGCTGGATACCTCCAGGACAGTTCTGCTAGAGGCTCTTTCCTCTGCCCACCAATTTCAATTTCTGCCTTGTACAACCTGAAAAGATGATCTTGGCCTAATTCTTAATGGGTATTTAATTGTTATTATATTAATTAACTACTATTAAATTGACTAATTCAATCAGAACTAAAAAAAAATTTCATTTTACTTCAATTGCTTGAAGATCAAAATAAAAAAAAATCTAGAAATAAATTGATGCTTTTTTTAAAAAGTGCATTATACACTGAAATGCTCCTTATCAGGTGTTCCAGTCATTATCTAAGTGATAACACTGAACATGAGAAGTGCTGGCTTTCTCTCATCTGAACCTACTGTAACTGTCCAGGTTTTAAATAAATAAATGCTCTCCTCAGATTTTACAGCAGTCCAGATACAGACAAAACAAGGGAAGCCCTCACCCCACCATGTTCTGATTTTCCCCAGGGATCAATGCCTACCTAGAGGTGGGAAACAGCTACAGGCTGTGGTTCTTGGCTGAAAAAACAAGGGTTAGGGAAAAGAAGCACATGAGAAATTCAGGATCAGGTGCAGGGATACTGAGGGAAAAGGGTGACTGAAGTCTTTTGTTGTTTCAGCAAAGGAAGACACCTTTTCAAATGCAGAGCAACAAGCAAAAATCAACTGAATCAGCCTTTGCATTTGAACAATCTTACATTTTTTTTAAGAAAGCAATAGCCTACTCCCTCATGTTGCCCCTCTTCCTGCAAGTACCCCTCTAGTGAAGCTTTTAAACTCACAGAGTAATTTCAATCAAATCTCAAATATCACAACTTTTCTAAAAGCTTCAGTTAGACGTGACCTTCATAGTGCCAAGGGCTCCAAATGCCTGAACTGAAGGACAGGCAGCTCTAACCTGGCTCTTTGGCCACTCCTGGAGTGAATTACTCAGGCACAACTCTCACAACCCTTGAGCCAGCAGCTGGTTAGGTCTGAACAAGGCTCAGCACATTCTGCCCCTTGCCCACCTGGAAAGAAAGGATGTGGCAGGCAAGCTGGGATGTTCTGGGGTGGCAGAAGATGCTGGATATGTAACAACATGAAATCACCTGTGGAGAAAATGCTGACAGGCATTTCACAAGTCTTCCCCTTACCCCCATTATTATTTCTTCCCACATTGCCATGGGGCAAATTGGAAGACAATATGCAAAACGTTGCTGCACTGTGGAAGTAATTTCAGGAGGCATTATGGTGTATTAATGCAAAGTTTTCATTTATACTGATCATAAAATGGTAGAAATCCAGGGGCTGAGGAAAAGGAGGAAATGGAACAGCAGAATCACAGATTTCAGGAGAGCATGACTGTGCTCAGAAGCAGCAGGTATTGACAGAGCAATACTGAAAGGAAAGGATTTAGAGAAAAAACCATCTCTAAAGAAACTCATGGGAAGGGTAAAAGGACAAACCATTCTAGAGCTACTAAGCTCTGCTAATACAGGTCTCAGCTGAAGTGTCCATCCAGCCTCAGATGCTGCTTTTTGAGAAGGAAGAGGTGAACTGGATGGAGAGAACTGGGAAAAGAAGCATGAAGTCTGCTCAGGTCAGTTATGAGGAAAGTATGAACAGATTTGAATTGTCTAGTTCAAAGAGAAGAGGAAACAAAACCCTGAGAGTCTTCAAACCTGGAAAAGACAACTGCCAGAGAAAGGCAGTAATCTGTGCTCTGTTAAGCATCAATATGCTCAAATTACAGCCAAAGTGATTTAAATCAGACATCAGAAAGAACTTTGTCCCGGTAAAATCAGTTAATGTTAACCTAGAGCAGTGGAGGTGTTTCAGAGGGACCTAAACCTCTGGCAGGGACATTCCATGTGAAGTCAAAGCTAAAATTGTCTAGTAGGAGAGAGCAGAAAGCAGTGCTGTCAGCCTTAACAAAACCCCAAAACAGAAGCACATCTCATGAGCTGAGAGGCTCCAGAACAGCCTTCAAGACATGCCAGGAGAAACCCAGCCCTGGATAAAACTGACCTGCAGAGATGGACTAGATGACATCTCAAAATACTTCTAAGCCTCATGTCCTATTTTCCTACTTACCTGATATTCATAAACCTCACTATGACATGAAATGTGGAACAGAAATGACTGAGAACTGCAAAAACAGCTGATGCATATTTTCAGAGGGTGAAATGTAAGCAGAGAGAGGGAACTCAGATGCTGGAAGAAGGAAATAGGTATACAGACTTTCTGCTAAAAATGAAAATAAAATTAATATTACCCTGGCTCTAGGCAGCTGTTGATGCTTGGAGAAGTTAAATCTGCTCAGCACACTTCAGAAATCTGTGTCACAAAAAGCCCCTGCAGACATTTCCCCTCTTTTGTGGACAAACAAAACTCTGTTTATCTTCACCTCATTAACACCTTCACATATCAGCACTCCAGTAAATCACTCCTCTGAAAGACACAAGATGTTTCTTTGACTTTTCCTAGGGGTGACACAGCTGTGCCTGTGCTCCTGAATTTGGGAAGTACAGAGACAGAGCAGGAGTATTTGGGAAAGCAAAGGTGATCTGGAGGGATGTGCTGGAGCTCTGATCAAGGGCACACTTTCCTGAGCCACCTGGTAAGTCCCAAGAGCAACCCCAACCTGATTTCTTGTCAACACAATCCAAAAGGCAGGCATTACATTAAAGGAATGTAATTCTAAAGCCCACTCAAATGGAAAGATTTTAAAGTAGTAGTAAAGTAATCTACTACTTGTGGAAAAAAAAAGAAGTTACTGCTTGAACTTACACAGGAAAAGCAAATAACAGCAAAACTCCACACAGAAGATAAATAAAGACCTCATGTTTCACCTTCCACACCTGCAAAAAAAACCCCAAACCAAACAAAAATACAAACCTGAGCATAAGAGAAAAGTTGTGCCCTTCTATAATGGCTGCTACAAATGTATTTCTGCAATGAGGCAGAAAATGAGCAATAACAAAAGGTGCCAGTGTCTCTCTCAACTGCAGTGGAGAGAGGTCTCAAATTTGTTCTGACAACTTTAGTTTGTCCAGGAACTCCCCAGAGAGGAGGAACTCCATACTTACAGCTTACCATGCAGCAGAGAAAAATATAATTTCCTTCTGAAAGACACCCACGTGTGCAAAATGATCCCACTGGAACTACGAGATCCTACTAGAATGGTAGAAATCAGTTAATTAAGAATGAATGAATTTCAGCTACAGCAGGGAAAAAACCTCAGTAAACTCCCTGAGGTCCCATGACAGAAACTCCTGGCAAAATCTGTCTCCTGTAAGATAAGGTTTTAGAGGTTTCAGATATAATGCTTAACAGTGAATTCTGAAACAATATTATTATACTCTGATAACTCCTTATTTTACATTCTTTCTCACTCCACAGGGAATGCTGGGCACTCCCCTCATACTCTAAATGAAATTAATCATAATTAATTAATTTTATGTGCCCATCCTGACAGCTCCCTTATGGACTAATGGAATAACATCAGCCTGTGTAAAAAATATCAGTTGAAACAAAATCAAGAATGGCAAGAAGGACATGCAGAAGGACCATAACAATTCAAGAATATCCCCCTCTGAGGACCAAATTCATATTAAATAGTACTGTTGTCTTTTTTATTATTTATTATTGCCTTCTTTTTTTTTTTCTCTGTTTCCTAAAGTTCATCTCTTAAAGCTGCTGGAAGCAGCAAGTAGAGTAAAACACTATTTGCAGTTCCTAGGCTGTAATTTCGTGTGAGGAGGAAGAGAGTGGAAGCCCCTGAAGAAGACCAGACCCAGGTGGAGCAGGGACTGAGGAGGCACAGTCCAGGCTGTGTCAGCAGGGCTGCAGCTCAGGCACTCTCAGCTCCAGGGCAGCACAGCTCTGGGCACCAGAGAGACCTTGGGAAAAGATGAATTTTGCTTCCACAACTCAGAACTGTAAAGGCTGATATAATGATGCAATCAGCTTGAATTACTTGTTGAAATAATTGCTTGAGTGTGGTAGGACCTGAGGGTCCCAGGGATGCCTTTTCCTTTCCCTTCAGCCAGAGGGGTGGGCAGCCTTGAGCCCTGCCTGCATCCACACAGGAGCTGAGAGCTCGTGGCCTGTCCTGTTCCAGGGCTGAGAGCTCCAGCTTTAAGTCAAGAGAGAAATGAGTTAAAGGTTCCCCCTCTGGGATGGAGGCAGTTCAGGCTAAGCCCAGTGCTGGTACAGCCACTGGAGCTGATGTGTGAAAATGATATAAAAGTGTCCACTGAAAGGCACAGGCTTCCCCAGGAGACCTTGAAAGGTACCTTGCCAAATTTGGAAGAGCCAGAGGAAAGCAGAGAGATGGTATCACTTCATATCAAATATTCCAAAACACAGATTCTCTATGAGAAGTTTACTCAAAGGTCTGCCTTGACCAATGCATTTTTGCTTTATTCTCACTATAAAGCAAAGCATGGGGTAAAATCCAGTATCCTCTGTTATCTGCTACTGAAAAAAGAGATTAGAATTTAATTTAAAAAGCCTTGACCAAGGGAGGAGCACCCAAATTGAGATTCTATCAGCCAAGGAGTAAGACTGGCTCCTATTCCAAGAGAACTGAAAGTGCAGAGAAAATACACAGGAAGATACAGAAAGGAAAGATAATTATGCTTAAGGTTCAGATTATCACATAGGTCTTGACTGGAATGGAATGCAAAACCTTTAAAGTATCTTCACTCAGGTGCATCACACCATATAGATTATTTACATTAAAACAGAACATAACCTCTGGGAAAATGAATCTGTGCCAGGAATGGAAAATATTCGACACAGGCATTCCTGCCCCGTCAGGAGAAAAGATCACAGACCACAGAATTTTGAAATATTTTTATTTTCTGTGGGAGCCATTCCAAAAATCTGACCACTTAGTTTGCACAGCCCAGAGGAATTACTTTGAAATTCCATATATATCCCTTTGTGAAGTGCTAACAACATTTCCTGTGCTACCAATCTCAGCAGAATAACGTGGAAGTCTTGCATTCCTACACAAATCTCTACAATTCCATCCTCATTTCCTAAGATCCACCTCAGTCCCACACAGCCCTCAAATTTGCTCTTGGCACCTCATGCTCTCAGATGCTGCAGAGGGCACTGCATTTCCCCAGAAACACCACAACTTTGGAGCTAATAAGAAAACTTTAAAAAAGTTAAATGTATCTTTGAAGAATGTATGCCAAAATTGATTAAAGCCCTCTTAAAGACTCAGACAAACAGAAGAAAGGTGTTGCCAGCAGCTAAGACAGAGGTTGCTGTAGAATTTTCCTGCTGGGAGCGTGGAATAGAGCTGGTGGTGGCTGCTTCAGGTTTAACTAAACGTTCAGTCAACAGAAAGTGTTTAATTTTCAAGTATTACACGCTAGTCAATACAGTGCTAGCCGTGAAATTATTTGTGATTTTGCAGCTAGCCACTTACCAGTCTTAGTTTTTTGCTATTTGTGAAAACAGAAAAAAAAAAATGAAAGAAAAAAAAA
>VZRX01002843.1:21358-44778 GCA_013398075.1 Notiomystis cincta
AAAAGAAAAAAAAAAGAAAAAAAAAAGAAAACCAACCAGCTCTGCACCTTGCCCTCCTTCCCTTTGGTTCCTCGGCTGAGACCACCTGCTGCAGCCCCAGCACATCCACCTTTCACCCCCTCCTGGCTCTCCCCGCGGGGCCCCGGGACACCTCGGCACCCCTGGCCCGGCTCTCCGGGCAGCTCCGGGCATCTCCCGGGCATCTCCGGAGCATCTCCCGGGCATCTCCCGGCATCTCCCGGGCATCTCCCGAGCATCTCCCGGGCATCTCCCGGCAATCTCCCGAGCATCTCCCGGGCATCTCCCGAGCATCTCCCGGGCATCTCCCGGCAGCTCCGGGCAGCTCCGGGCAGCTCCCGGCATTGTGCTCCCTCGGGCAGCTCCTCCTGCCTCCAGCCGAGCAGCTCCGCACTGCTGGGCACGGCTGGGCTCAACTGAGCCCTCTGAGCCCAGCTGAGCTCAAATGAGCGCTCTGAGCTCGCCTGGGCACGGCTGAGCCCGGCTGACTCCTTGTCCCTGCCGCTGCCACCCGAATAATTACCCCCTGCTGCAGACACGAGTGATGTCTCATTTCCACGTATGTTTTCTCAGGTGTGAAAGCGGGACCTAAACCCAAGTGTTTGTTATGTTTGTAACCGGCTTGACTTTCAGCATAAGCAGCTTTGTATCCAGCTGATGTTTACCCTGAATATGAAACCAACCAGTGTTGGGTAACTTAGAGAGAGAATTAATTTCCCTAATGCAAAAGGACCGGTATCCATACACAAAGACCTATTTCTGGCAGTTTTTGAGACATCCTCCCCTTTTCAAGCCTTGCATTCTTTTTACTCCTCCCATCTCCCCACCCAAGTGAATTCTCTTTTCCAAACTCAGAATTTTCAATGCACTGCTAATGTTCTTACCTACTCAGCTGTTCAAACGCTGCTGTTCATGAGCTCTACTGAATCTTACATATTGAACAATATGGGCTGAAAAACAACTCCAAAATCACAAAGTACTGTTCAGTTTTGTAGTGATCTGTCTGAAAATGTGAATAGATAAAGCACAGGTGTGCCAGCTTGTTTTAACCACGGCTAATTGAGGCTAATAAAGAAACAAGACTCCAACAGCTGCTTCAAGTGAAGAAAAATATTCCTTTGTCCAATAGCATGGAAAGTAACAGTGGTTCATTTGCCTTTACCACAAGTTTCAAGAAGCTGTGTCAGAAAATTTATCATCACACTTGGTAAATCTTTTTATCACCATAATCTCATAGATAAAGCTGTTTCCTATTCCAAGAAGGTACAGTTGGCAAATATGATTTGTTACAGATGATTGATGCCCATCTCTGTCACCTCTGCTGAAATGCTGCACGGCAAACCCTGCATGAATTCTGTGGAAAATGTCTCTTTTTTTTTTTCTTTTGGCCACATATCTAAGTGTGGACATAGCACAGCCAAGAATGCCACACACTGTGCAGCAGTGATTAAATGTGGCCTTGAAATGTGGCCATAAACCAGGCAGATGTACAGGGCTGGAAAAAAGAAATCTAGGAATAATCAGCAAACAGTCTGAGAACAAATTATTGTCAGTCAACCGTGGTGGTTACTTACTGAGAAATGTCAGAGTGCAGAGATGTTTTGATTAGCTTCTCCAGAAAAGAAATCACTCAGTGAAAAAGAAAACTAAAGAACCCTCTGTCAGTCCTTTTAGGCTATATTTCAAAGGCCAAGCCTCCTTGGATACCTGGTTAAAAGCTGTTTAAAGTCTCTCTAGTGTTCAAGTAATTCTGTGTGGAGCCCTGAAATATAAAATATTGTCATCATGCTCCTGTTAATTTCAAGGTAGAAGTATCCAAAGCCCTCTAAAATGCCTGTCCATCAACCTCCAGCCTGAGCTTGCACAAATCACCCACCCCAGAGAGAGAGGTTTGCATTTCTGTCTTTGAGCTGATGTCCTGAACCATCGGAATTCCACCGGGAATGCCGGGGCTGAGCAGGAGGGGCTGCTGATCACCGGGGGTGAACTGAACACCGGCCAGACTGCAACGAGGAGGGTGGGACTGTCCCCTCTGCACTGGGCTGCTCTGAGGGTGGAGAACTGATGCCTGACTGGGTTAGGACTGAATTACACAAAAATAATAGCATTTAACAGGAACTCGAGTTTCATCTGCAGGTAGAACAGAAATGTGCCACCAGAAAGGACACCAAGACATTTCTCCACCCTGACTTAGCAGCATCAGCTAGAACACGAGACAGCACCTGCCTTCCCAATACTCATGACATCTGAAAAAGTGGGGGACTTTGATAAAAATCCCTGTGAATAAAGGTACCCTTTAATAGACACTGATCCCACCTGTACAAAGGGTTTTACAGGAAGAGAACAAACTAAAATGCCTTTATGTCAGAAAGTTTATGGACCAAACAAATTCCAGAGAAATGCAATGCTAAGACACACACCATCCAGAAGTGAGCTGGAGCAGAAGTAAAGAGAATAATAAATTCTAGGTTTTTATATCTCATGTTGGCTGACTTAGGTTCCTTTATTTGACACCATTCTCCTGTGTCCAAAAGAGTACTCAAAGCAAAGAGTGGATGATAAGAAAATGGCTCACAAGTTCACAAGCTGTTATAGAGTTGACAGACAGACAGCCTCATTAAATAAGTTTTGTTTCTTTAGGAAACCGGCTGAGATTTTATAATGCTACCCATGCTGAAGGCTCAAACTATGTAGGTGGGCTTTTCCCCTCATATAACACTTCCCTTCCCCAATCACATGCATTTTGGACATCTATAAAGTGTTCAGTGGGGAATAAACCCAAATGTGCCTACCTGACATTTTAAGAATGTGCATGACTTGCCATTGATTGAATTTTTTTTCCCTGTAGATGTTAACATCTTTATAACAAAATGTTAAAACTCCATTTCTCAGCAGGTACACATTGAAACAGTTAACAAGCCCAAATATCTGACTATGATACCAAAAAACCAGATTGAAATCATGCTTCAATTTACTTAAATAAAACCATGTGATTCCCAGCCCACATGCAAGAATTCTAAAGGTCTTTGGTTATACTGAATCACAGATATAAAAACCTGCTAATGTTACCTAATCTGCAATTTTTAAAATGTTTTCTACCTGTTGATAGGTAAAGCTGATTTTTACCTTCTGACTTGATTTAATTGTGCTGTGGTAGAAGCATAAGGAATATGAGATTTTCAGTGGATACTTTGGGTTGGGGATGAGATGGAAGCTGAGAGAGCTCCATTTCTGATCTGTCATGCCTGGTAATGCTGTCTTGTTTATTATCAGCAGAGTGTTGACTTTCATTCTTGCAAAACCCCCAGAGATGGATCTGTGATGCAAAACCCAGAGTGATTTCTTTACCAAATCAAAGAGGTGATGACAGGGCTTCATTTTTAGAGAAAGACAGTAAAGAGAAGAGATTTCTCTCATGTGAACAGAACCTGGGTAAGAGCCAAGATGCAGAAATTGGGTAAGAGACAATGAAGTGCAGAGAGGAGCTTGTTGGGAAGGGACAGGTGAACTTGTGTGCTTGGGCAGACACTGCATGGAGGGAGGGAATGATCCTGCAGACCCTACTTGAGGCTGAAAACTGCTGCTGTAGCAACACATCCTCTGCTAGAGGACCAAGGGCCAGCCTGCTCAGCCCCCATTCTTCACAGAGAAAAAACAGCCTCCCTGAAGCCCTTCTGGATCCTGAATATCTCTGGCCCAAGACAGCCGTCGTTTGCACAGTTTTATTTCTCTACCTTTCACTGCTGAGTAAGAGATGCAAGGAGGTCAATTAATTCCTCTTCAGGGAGGTAATAAATTACACCTCTCCTTGGACAAAAGGTTCAGCTCAAGGTGAGGAAACCAGATTTTATTAAAGCTGCTCCCCAGTTCCCAAAGCACAAGGAGACAACCTCATAATTATTTTGCTAAGTCTTGCTAGTGCTCACAGCATATCCAACATTTCACACTATGCACATCAACACAGCAGTTCCATTAATATGCATCTGAAAATAGACACAAATTATGGAATTAATACATTTTCTGTCCCTTGAAAACAGATTTTGAGAAAAAGCAATTAGGCTTGGCATATATCAACAGCATGAAAAACAAAAATACGAACCTTTTTTCTTTAGAAGTTGCAGATTTTGGCAAACACACATTTTTTTTGTTTTGGAATCTGTACTTCCAGCTTGCTTACGGGTAAGAAATAGATTTAAAAAGCAAAGGTTCTGAGTTCAACTTGAAAAGACTCTGTTAAAATATGCACTGAGAGCCAAAAATAACAATAGACAAGTTTTGCCCACATGGGATTCTTCCCAGATCCTTTGATAAAGAAACTTCTTATTTGCTAAGATAAAACTGGGCTGTACACAGAGAGAAATGAGAATCTGCTTTGTAACACCCCTTACTACTTCTTTACCCACAGATGCACCAATCCAATACTTAAAAAGGTTTATATCACCAAGAGGTTTTTTGTAACCTAAAGCAGGTGGAAAGAAACCAAGGGAAAGGCCCACAGGGGAAGGTGACTGTGATTAGAAGAGGGGAAAAGGGGTGAAGATTGCATCAAAACAGAGTTTTGTATCATTTCTGATCAAAGCAGAACAATCAAAAGCCAAGAAGATTTCCCCCTTCAAGATTAACATGCCCTTATATCTGCTAGAACCTCCCAGACAATTTTACCACCCACAGACACAAACACAAAATCTGTTTATATAACAGTGAGGCAAGGAAAATACTGCATGGGGGAACAGTTTATAAAGACCCTTTTATAAAGAAGAGATGAGTTCAAGAGACTTGCAGACACACATTCTGTGCCAAAGTAAAACATTCCCTCTGAGCATCCAAGAGATTGCTGGAACTTCAAAAGCTCAAACTCAGAAACCTGCATGAATATAATCTCAAAAGGCAGGGAAAACATGATTTTTCAAATGCTTTCTTGGACCATGAAATACCTTTAAAAAAAAAAAAATCTTGTTCCCTTGGAGTTGTTTTGTAGTTTGGTGCTGGGATCTGTGTAGCACCTGAGGTTTTGGTCAGCAGGAGATTCCCTGGGATCCTGGGGCTGGGACTCCTGGCAGTGGGGGGCAATGAGACAGCCACAAGGGCCTTACATTTATTTCTCCAGTTCCATGCCTGACCTCCAAGGCCTTGTGCAAAGCACTTCAGTCACTGACACATGGCTGCTAGGACTGGGTGGAAACCTCTGTGTCCACAGGAGAGTGCACAAGAACCTGACTGCAGGCTGCCTTTACCTGCAGAAGGAGGACAGGGGGAGAAATGTTCCTTTCAGGAGACAAAGAATGGGCAGGAAATGAAAATTCCAAGCTAGATTGATACATCCTCCTGCAGAACAGCCCTGGGAAGCTCAAGGACACACAAATTGCCTTGCTGTGGTTCCAGGTGTAGGCTGACAGCTTTGGACTGTGAGATTAGCCAGGCTGAAGCCTCAGATAGCTACAGTGAGTCACAGGGAGAGATGCACAGCAGCTCTTGAGGCTGCATGAATCAGCAGCAGCAACAGGGAAGCAGAAACTCGAGCAGAAGTTCCTGGAGGAAGCAGAGTTTATGTCATTTTAATGTCAGCATCATCTCAGCTGAAATGGCTACGAGTCTCAGCTCTGCATCTCAAATCTGGCCTTCCATGGTTCTTTGCTAGGCCAGTAAATCCTCATGTCTTGATGGAGAAAACCAAATTTTTTGGAAGAGGGGGAAATGACAGAGCACATGTCTGTGCTTGATCTAATGAATGAAGGCAAGGATACAGCTGAATGACTTCCAAAAACCCCCTGAGATGATCAGTAGAGCAGGCAAGGCATTTCTGTGTCACATCTACACTGGATAGTCTAGAAACTGAAAATATTTCAGGTGGGAGAAAGACACCTGGCCAGAGCAGTTTAGTGTTACTCTGTTCTGAAGACATGGCTGTACACAGAGGGCATCTATCCTGGAAATTCATCTCTTCACCTCACAGTTTTACCCTAAAGGCATCTCACAGAATAACGTGGTCATCTGTCTGAATTCATGCATTTTTAAGGGCAAAACACTCCAGCTCCTCTCCAGTCTGGCACACAACAGCTGGTCCTGCTGCCTGCTCTTCCCCTTAAGTGACGTGTTTCTTCCCAATTCAATATCCATCCACAATGACAGCTCTCTCAGACAATAGCCTCACAAAACCCCTGGCTGGGTTGCTTTCTCAGAGTATCTCCTGTGGAAAAATCAGCTGCCAGGAATGGCAGGAATTCTCTGGCTGAGCCACTGCTCATTGTAGGGAAATTTAATTTCCTGCTTTGCTGGTTAATGCCACAGTCGTAGCCACAACAAAAGGTACTTTTCTTTAAAAAGAAAGTAAAAAACCCCAAATCCATGAGAGAGTTCTGATGTCTATTGGCAGAAGAAACAGAGCATATCATGATGAATTAGGATCTTTTTGGTTCTCTTGTACCCTGTAACCCAGGATTTGAAACACCACTGCCCACATACAAAGAGCAAGCTGTGAGAGGCAGCACAATGCCAAACATTTCTTGGTGAAAAGTCAGATTTTACAGAAACTGTGGCAACACAACAGAACACTGCTGAGGAGAATTACAACCACACTGGAGTGATGTGCAGCTGAGGTGTGGAAAAGCACATATATCATACCAATTGCTGCTTGGCTTTGTGTGTTGGGTAAGTTCAATGTTTCAGGCCTGAGACAGACCTACAGGCACTCAGCTGAGTGTGCTTGAGATTGCTCCCCTGCTGCAGGGAAGATCCAAGCAGGGAGGTAACCTACACCTGCCAGAACCCCTGAAACACAGGTGAAAACAGCAGGTTCAGAGATCCTCTGGCCCAGACCAAGCAGGAACTGAGCTCTGTGCTGTTCCTGCTTTGGGCATCCCTATTTGGACAAGGTAATGGAAATAAATTTACTCTTTTCATGTCATGACACAGTGTTCTGTGGTCATCCCTGGGTCCTGTGCACGCCAGCTCACCCAGAGGCCCAAAGAGGCCCTCAGCAGCCATTATCTTGTCATTGTGCCCATCATTACCCATTATCCTGCAATGGAACACATCCAGCCACATCCCTCGCTGACAGGAGATGCATTTCACCTTTCTCCTTCCTGAAAGCCAGACTGCCACTTAGAGCTTGCAGAGCTAATTAATTCTCATGCTGAAGGGATGTAAATAGGCAGGCAATGGCAGTAGCCACGCCATGGCTTTCTGTCCCTAATTACCTCCATTGAGCACCAACAAGCTGCTGGCCAGGTAACTATTCACAGCAGCCCGACTGGGCTTCTGCATCAGTGCCATCCCTTTCTGCACCACTGCTGCTGACTCACCACAGACGTGCCACCTCCTGGCACGGGAAGGTCACAGGCTCACCGGGGCTGGATGGTCTCTGGTTCCCCTTCACTTTGAAAGGCAGGTCACCAGCCAACTCCCAGCAGGGTGCTCAGGGTTTGGCCCAGCTGAGCCCTGTCTGTCTCACTGCTGTTAGCCATGCCTTGATTCCCACTCCCCCTCCACACACAGGAACCCCCCAGCCTGCAGGCAAAGCAGGAGCCATCCCCCACCACCCTCTGAGCCCGAATATCCAGCCAGCCGTGACCCTCAGGGCAGTCTGCCCACGGAGACCCTGATGTCCCAAGCAGCACAGGAGGGTGGTGTGCCCAGTGTCAGGGCAGGTGACATCCCTCACTCACCTCTCACACACAAATCTAGTCACCTCAGCTGAGAAAACAGCCAGCCAGACACTATTTACCTCATTATTTATGCTTGCTGTTCCAAGTCACCTTTCTGTCTATGCTCCCAGAAGCCACCTTTGCTACAAACGACCTGCCTGCTGAAGACAGGTGGGACATTTGTCTTATCAGGACTCTTCAACACCTGGGAGCTTTCAAAGCTGACAGTGTGATATCACCCACCACACGTGAGGAGTGCTTCTCTCCTGATCCCACACCCTCCTATGGGCTCCGATTTCTCAAGAGATCTGTGACTCAACCTTCTTTCACTGCTGGTAGTTTGACAACACAGAGGCTTGGAGGACTTTGGTGAAGGTGAAAATGAGGCAAAGAAAGCCCAGAGTACACCTTACCTGTATCTGTGGTCACTAAATCATCCACCCCATCTGTTGATGGGACACGTTTTCCTTGTTTATCCATCTACTACTAAAGCAGCAGCAAAAGCTGTTCCTGCTTCCCCTGATAGTCCCTGCAAATGTTGACTCCAGGAGATCTTTGGCTTTGCTGATGCCACCCCTACACACTCCCAGAATGTCTCAGAACTCCTCTTTCAGAGGCCTTTCCAGTTCCTACACCTTGTGTGCCAGTTTTTCCTGCACAGGAGCTCCTTGATGGGTTATGTGTGCAGCTAAGCCAGACTCCCAATACATTTATTTCCTTTCCTGAGTGGAAGGATGAGCTGTTACTGTGCCAAGAGGAGGCTGACCTTAAAGACCTGACATGCTGAATCTTTCAAGTCAAAGCAAATTACTATCTGCCATTACTGTCAGGGCTCTGCCTTCCAAAATTTAATTACCTGAATTTAGAGATTTCCAGGTGTTAAGAGGGTAATGACTTCAGACCAGCCTTATCCATTGAGCTATGTGAAAAATCCCAGCCTTGCATGTGAAGTCTCATGCAGCAGCATGCTCAGAGCATTGCTACAAGAGCCAGAGACTGTTACCTGTGCCCACACAGTGGTGACACCTCAGCTGCAGAAAGATGTCCTCAGTGTTTCCTGCTTCCAAGGCACTGAGCTCATCACATAGCAGGGCAGATGACAGAAACAAGGGTGTGGATCCCAGACCTGTGATTAGTATCTGAGAGTGCAGGTGCAAAGCAACACATTTCTCAGGCTTGACAGCAAGGAGAAAAGAAGGCAGGAGCTGAGGATGAGGAGGCTGTCCCTGTGGTGCAGCTGAAGCAACAGGTACAGTGACTGGCAGAGGGTTTGATTGAAAACCAGACCTGATATTTTTGCCTGTTGTCACTGAAGCTACAGAACTCAGAAGGCAAACTGGAATTGCACTTTCCATGAACACATGCACAATGGGAAATGCCCAAAATCCTGAGCTGCTGCAAGAGAAACAGGCCAGGTGCAATAAAGCTCCCTTTCAATCTGCTTTTACCTAAATCAATATCAAAATATGAATATATTTCAGAAAAAAACCTATTAAGTTGGTAGATCATGATGCCTGCACAGCTGACACTGCAAACAGCTGGAAAGGCCTGATCAGCCTGATCCCTCTCTCCTTGCTCTTCCCTTATTAATATCCCCTATTGCTTGACTCTGATTGTGGGAATTAGTTTATTTTTTTTCCTACCAGACTCTTTAACATTTATACTGAGCATCTAAAATGCTCCACTTACACCAGGTTTGCAGAAACACTTGAAGTGCTGTCTGTATGTGTGAGGACAGAGCAAAGAAACCACAGGAGGCCTTCACAACACACAAGAAAGTTGCTCCCATGAGAACAGCTGGCATGGAATATTCCTTTCATGAATCTCTTTCTGAAGAATCAATGCTCTCTTTAAGATCCTAATTAGGGAATAAAGGACATTGTAGAGCAGAAAGGAGAGGAAGAAAGCTGGAGGAGGCAAGAGCAGAGAAGGGATTGAGGCTGGATGCTGGAATATTGAACCAGACAGCTAAGTTAGGAGGAGGTTCAGATGTCATGGCACAGAGGGTAAAAACATAAACAGCTGCTGAATTTTAGAGCCCCCACATGTTGGGGGCTCACATTTTCAGTGCACCAGGTAAGTGGGGCAGATGTTACTGGGTTTGATCTCATCCCAGGCTCTTTTTTGCTTTCACACAGGAACTGGAAATCCCAGGAAAAGTTTATAGTCTTGTTGACTACACGTTTCTTCAAAGCCCTGCCATTCTCACTACAGAACATGAAAAATAAGCAGTTTCTCAACAAAATCTAAGGCATCCAAGGAAATAATCTATCAAAAATTGGAACTGTTGCATGTGTTTTATAGGAAAAAAGTTTCCACTAGACAAATACATTTATTGTTTTAAAAATCCAGTGCTATTATTGGTACACAATCAACCAGCAATACAACAGCAAAGAAACCATCACTAGGAAAACACCTCCTCCTGGCCAGTATGGCTCCAGAAATAAACAGGTTAGCTACTGAATGGTGCTTTGGGTGAGGGCAAGTCCAGACTGGGTTCTGTTAGAAGCACTAAGAGAGTGGAAGATGTGGTGCACAGCCCACCTCCCACCACTCAGATCCTGCTGTGACCCCACTCCCAAAGAACTCCAGCAGGGCTGTGGGACATGGCTGAGCCTGTGCTATCACCTGGAACTGAGTGCTCAGACTTCAAATAATCACAGCAGCTATCCAGACAAGCAGTCCCACCCCAAAGCACTCCAGGACTTCCCCAAAAGCGACAGCTTCTCTTTGGCAGGATGCTTCACTGCTCCTTTATCACTCAGCTACCTCCTTTCTGTCCTTGGTGTGCCACGGATTGCTGGAAGTAAACAGAGCCTCCCTGCTCCCCCACATTTGATCATCCCTAATTACTTTTCCCAAGCCATTAAACAAAATCCTTTCTTTAGAAACCCGGGGGGGTTTGTGGTATCAGAATTGCTTCTCTATTTCCGTCAAGCACGCACAGACACCCAGAATGTTCTTACATCATTAAGATGTAAAACACATTGTTCTTGAGCAAGTGTTTTCAAAAGCACTGTTTGCAAAGCCAGCATTTCCTGGAGCCTGAGCTTCCTGGGGGAAAAAAAAGGGTTTATAGAGCTGATTTCTGCAACACCTGATGTTCCAATTGTGCAAAACTGTTGCTATGGGCTTAGCAGCCTTCACTGTGCCATTCCCTCACTGCAGTCTCTGCACTTGCTGCCTCTCTCAAACCACAGCATCTGTCCCTCCTCCCCTCCTTGCACAGCCCGAGAGTTTTGGAACTATCACAAGACTTCGGTTCTAGAGCCGGTACCATCACTCACATCCCCTGAATGTGCTAGCACTGTATTTCTGCTATATAAATAAAGTGTTTAATGGTCGATTAATTAACTGCATGGGCAGTAAAGTACATAAATGTGTGTCAGAGCGTTAGGGGCAACAGGAGCAGGGTGGCTAAGGAGCAAAAGGGGAAGAAGGGAGAATGGATGTGGTTCCTGCGCAGGCTTCCTCGAGCAGCCAGGTGCCACATTCCCCGGCTGTCAGACATTCCCTGCTCCCGCAGCGGGGAGCAGAGCCCCGGCAGGAGCGGCAGGAGGAGGAGGAGGAGGAGGAGGAGGAGGAGGAGGGCTCGCAGGCAGCGCGGGGAAGGAGCAGCATCCGTGCCTGTGAAAGTGCAGGAGCAGGGCGAGGCGGCTGGGCGGGGAAACAGACCAGACAGGAATGGGGAGATTCCTGCCAGGAATGACATTCCTGGTTCATTCGGGGCTCTCGTCTGTTATTGTTTCCTTCTTTCCCAATCTGGCTTCGCAGCAGGAAGAGAGGGGAAATGGTTTGTAATTCGGGCCACGGGGTTCGACCTGCACTTGCCAAATCTGCCTCTGATAAGCCTCCTGAACTTTCTAAGTCTTCACTTCCTCACCACCTCACTGCTACTGTCAGGTGTCACACAGCAGGGTAAAACACTTCTCCTCCAACCATGTGGAGCCTGTAAAACTTCACTAATCTGCAACAGCCTCTACCAATATTTCTTTCAGGCCAATACTTATTTCTTTTTTTTGCTCACCCTCAGTAATATTATTCTAGCTGTTTAATTCTCTTTTTTATTAAGGAGGAAATCCTAATTAATCTCCTCCTGGGATTTCAAAATCACTCATTTGCAGCAGGTTAACAGTGGCTGAACGGCAAAGCTTAGTCCTTGAAATTGAGCAAAGATTTAGAACGGCATTGTGGCAAACACCCGATGTATAAAATGTATAAAAATTTTACATATGTGGCATATAAAAATATACTGAATTAGGTTTCTGGAAGCGAATCCAAGAAAGGCCTTTTTCAATCGTTGCGCAAGATTTTCTGCTTTCTTCACGCAGCACAAGCCGGTGATTGGGAAAGACTCATACCAGGAGACACCTAAAGCCAGACAACCATTAAGCACGACACTGGGCGTGCCTTCATTAGAGCGCTGAGGTGTGTGAGCGCCCCATTTAGAGAGATAAAAGATAGCAGTTTGTTTGTAAAACAGCGGAGCCCTCTGCACAGCCCCCAGCGGGCAGGGCCAGGTGAGCACGAGAAACTCCTGCATCCCCTGGCACCACCACAGCTGCGGAAAGCCAGCCCTCTTCTATCGCTACGGGACTTTCTCCTCCCAGCCACCACACAGAGACCCAGAATTAGGGCACTGCAACACAGACAGGCAGCTCCCCGTCAGGACAGGTACCACTGGCAATCGTTAAGGTTTGGGCTCGTTTGGTAAATAAAAGTGTACTTTTAGATTTGTCTAATGGTCCATTAGATTTGTCGTTCATTCTTCGGGATGTTACACGCCAACAGATCTACGAAAGATTCACGTGTGTGAGAAGTGCTGCTTGAAAGAGAACAGTCTGAGAGGAGAGAAAGTGAATTACTTGGGTTTCAAGCTGTGGGAGGCTGAAGAGGAGGCCTCAGTGAAGTGCAGGGATCAGCTAAAGCAACCCTGCAGAAATGGAAACATCAGGAAAAGACAGCTTTCCCTGCCTACGTGTTTCTGTTGTTATTCTTGTAGCAGCCATAAATCACACTGTAAACATTACTCCACACACCCCCGAAGCCAACAAAACAGCTTTTCAGTAGCGATTAATACATGGCAAAGTCGACTCCAGCACGGGTTAAGCTTTGGAAGGAAGCTGCTACAGGTGTTGTGTTGGAGAGGAGCTGGAGGCTGTCAGTCCCCGACACCAGCAGCATTTGCATGAGCATTCCCAACTCTCTCTGCAGTTCAGCACAAACAAAAGCAGCGTCAGGTCCCAGGATCACAAAATTTAACACACAAACCTAATCCATACACGCTGTTCAATGGACGCTAAGACGACCATAAAAGTGGCTTAATAAGTAATGTTGCAATTACCTATTTGTTCTCAATATTGAGGCAATTAGGGTAAACAATGAAAGCGTACCTTCATTCCTTTAGTGATTCCATTTTTCTTAGATAGTCCGCTTTTTAAGAGGTTATTCTGTTTCTGATGGTGATGGTGATGTAGGTGTCCATTGCAGACAGCACTGGGATTAGCCATCTGTTGAAATTAGTCAGATTCTCAGTTCTTAAGGGTGTCCCAGGTCTTTCTACTGTAAAAAAGACAGTGGGATGAGAAGATAAAGTTCTTGGTTAAGGCCTGAAAGGTATCCAACTGGTCCGTCAGGATTTTCCAGGATGAGAGGAGGAACTGTCTTTTGCAATATCTTCGAAACGTAAAACTTTCTTTCATACGGCCTCAGACCCAGCGAGCTAGAGTGCGAAATGCATAGCAGGAGGTGTGCTCTTAAAATCTCTGCGAAATCCTGCTCATCGCTGGCCCTTGCAGGAGCGCGGCTCCTGCGAGTCACCGAGGCTGCTGCGCTACCGAGGAGTGGGTGGATTCGGAGGCGGAGACACTAAAAGATGTATTACCTGGCACTTAAAGATGTATTACCTGTTCAATTCCTCCCCGGGAGAAGCCGCGCTGCTTCTCTCCCGGTGCAGAGCGGTGTCACCGCACAGAAACTGCCGAAAGCGCCCGGAAATTTGGACAATCTGGTTGTCCTGATGAGAGGATCCCGGCTGAAAACGAGTAGGATTGCCCTGAGTAAAGCAGAAACACTTAAAAAACTTTTCTTTTAATCTCTTCTTATATAAGCAGCAGCACAGACACAACATTGACCCTGCACAGAAATGCATTTTAGTAGTAAAATGAACATTTATCTAGAGTTGGACCCTACAGACAGGTGCACAAGTAGAGGGAACTGCCCCTTTAAACTCAGTCTGGCCAGCAGTGGGATAAATGGCATGTTGTAAAAATGAATGAGAAAACAGAGGTTTATAAAGTTGATTAATTCAGTATTGAAAGAACTCAGCCTTTAATCACATGTGAAACTCCTAAGGAGGACTAATATACATCCTTTATTTTAAGAAAAAAAAAATTTTTATTGTGAAAATGCATATATGGTCTTTGCTGGATCAAATTCTCACGCTTCAGATTTCAGTTAGAAAAAGTAAAAGTAGAAACATCTCTGGCAGCATTTAATAGAATCCCTTCCTCCCAAAATAATTGAAATTAGTGTGGAGACAGATTAAAGAAAAGCTGTAATATAGTATCAGTTTTAAAAAACAGTTAGGATGAAAGGCTGGGAAAATAAAAATACTTGAAATTCTTTAATTAGAAAAGATTGCTATACCATCCTGGCAATGAAATGTAAGTTATATACAGAAAGATCAGCCTAGAACTTGAGTATGTGGAATGCAGGAGATGAAATGTTAAACAAACCACTGTGAAAATACACAAGGCAATACACTTGGTTTTGAAAACTCATCTTAGGCACACATTAAATTGCTAAAATATACATTTTCTTCTTTCAAGTAATTTGCAAAGTGAGAGATCTTCAATGCACTGGAAAACATTTGGGTCCTGCTTAAGAATGATTTAAATTTAAATTAACAAGACTGTAGTATTTTGGGTGAAGAAAATAACCCCTTAACTGACTAAAATGACCCTGAAGCAGTAAAACACCAAAATGTTTTGCTTCAGATTCACCATCAGAAATCAGATTTTTACAGTTTTATCTTTTTGGTGCTTTTCCTAGGCAAGAACACCTCATTTCTGTATAAATCAGTCTTGTTTAGGTTTCATCAAGGCATCTCTAAGTAGAGCTCAGTGACAAATGAATTGAGAATATACTGATGCCAGTTATAGTGGCAAAATAAATGTTGGTCTCAGAGTTCATATTTGCAAAGAAAAAGGAGGCTGAGCTGGGGCTGAGGCTGCAGGAGGAATGGTTGGGATTTAACTCCCCCTGCTCACCTGTGGGCTGCAGGCACCAGGCAATGCAGGGCACTCCCTGTGCTCCTCCAGCAAGGAGCTTCCTCCATCTGGGAGTTTTGTCCTCGGCTGGCAGAGCAAATCGAGCCCTGCAGAGGGCTCAGGCAGCCAGGGACCAACTCCCAGCTGTGGAAAGGACAGCAACACTCACCTGAGCACTGCTGCTCCCCTCTGCCAGCTGCTCTTCCCAACAGCACCTTCCAGGGCACAAAGCAATACAATTCACTGGTCATATCTGCCTTTTTTTTTTCCTTTTCCAATTGAATTCATGAGAGAAGTGGAATCTCCAGTTAAGATAACAGTTCAGATAATGCAAATTCTGCTGCCAGTTCCAGGCTCTGGGTCTACACTTGCTATCTATTTCAAGAAACACCAGTGCTCTTACATGAATAAAATAGCAAACTGAATATATTATAGTAATTTTAGTTTTCAATGTCTATCATATTTAAGATAACAAATAGAACTTTAAAAAAGTCACATTTAAATATGAGTTTAAATGAGCAATTAAAAAAAAAACCTCAAAGGAGAGCTCTCCATTTGGGTATCTGTTGACCATGATCTAAAAACCAGTGCTCACAAAACAAATGCCACTAGAAGCTGACTAAAATTCCTGCCTTTATCCTATTCAGAGCAAAAGAGTTATAGAATGGATGATTCTGGCCAAATACACAAAAATTATCTGTAAACAGATTGTGGTGTTCTCCTGAGTAAAAAACCAAAAATACAAAAAACCCCAACAACAACACCAGCAGCCCCCAGAAACCCCACAAAGACCCAAACAAACAAACAAAAAAAAAAAACCACAAAACCCCCAAACCATCCAACCAAAACAAAACAAAAAAAGCGCCAAAACATCAAACGAACAAAAACCTGAAACCAAACCAACAAAAAACCCCCCAAAAATAGTTGTGCCCTTCAGAACTCTTACTGAAAGCTCATCTGTAACTCAGGCCTTTATGCAGATATCTCTCATGTTCCCTGCTCCTAAATCTGTTACTCAGAGGGGTGAGGATCTCTGCTGCCTGGGCACTGCAGGAAGGACTCAGTCACTGTCCACTCTGCAACACCAAAACCACCACTAGCAAAATCCTATTTTTATCATTCTGGGAAGAGGGAGGAAAAAAATTTGCTGTGCTGACTGCACAAGAACTGCCTGTTTTTAACTGCAGGGGACACCAATCCTACCAAGCTTCTCTGTGCACTTCTCTTCAGTGGCTTGGGTACTGGTCACCCTTCACACTTTGGCAAAAGATGGTGAATTTCTAACATTACCAGCAGACCACACACCATGTTCTACAAAAATGCTGGTAAAGTTTACAAGACATGACTACAATTACTATTAATCAGCAGGAGAACCATCAATGAATTCCCAGGTTCCAGGTTTTATTCCTTGCTTTGTCATCATCCTGTTAACACCACTGGGTTTTTGATAACCTACATTGAAATTAGGATTTTGAAATGCTCTGAGACAAATTGCTGAGGAGTATGGTGCAAAAGTGAAGTAAAATATATGCAGTTAATTAGCCAAGGTTTAATGACAGAGCAGAGAGAACAGAGAGGGGTAGGGCTCTGTCTAAGTAGTCTCTCAGTGTTTGAAGAAAATCACTTTTGTGGTAAAAATCCCATTGTTACAGAGGACAGGTTAAAAGGCTGAACTCTGCTGATGCACTCAAGAAATGGGGACAAAACCACCTAACCTTCCATTAGACTTTTGGCCCAGTCAGACCTGGAGTGTCCCTGGAGCAGCCACAATGTCCCCATTTAAAATAACAATACTGGATTCACAGTGTCCCCATTTATAATAGCAGTACTGGATTACCTAGCAATAAACAAAACAAATGTTGCAAGAAAGCAGGAGAGCTCATCCCAGAAAAGTGTCATGTCACAAGCCAGAAGGATTTCGTAGGATTCCTGCTCATCCCAGAGTACAGTTACTTACAGCACAGTTGTGAAATGCTCTTGCAATCCAATTGCAAGACCTCGATAATTTCAGTTCATGACAGATTTGCATTTACATACCACATGAAACAATAGAGATCTAAACAAAGACACCAGGCAGCTTTATGCTTGTTTTGAATGGACAAACACTGATGTCAAACAGGAGCTGAAAAAACTGGGAACCCAAGTCTATTCCTCTGTTTAAATCCAAGATTCTGGTAGTGTTTAAATTGGCAGCAGAGCATGCTGGTGGTGGAGTACACAGTAAAAGCCCCTTTTTTGTTCTCACAATCATTTCTCTTACAAGAGAAACCCATCTCCTAAATTCTGTGAACCATTGGTGACATATTTATATTTGATGTGTGTGGACAGGTGGATGTTAGGGGCAATTCCTGCCTTGGATACAACTTCTTGAACAGATAGGGAGGCACCACCACAACAAAGCAAGAGCCAGTCCTCAGCTGCTCAGTCACCCCATGGGTGTCTTTTGGGTCACCCACATTTCAGCTACAGACTAAATTTCCTAAATGCTCACATGGAAGAGCCTCATCTCTGTGTTTGCTTCTTTCCTCCCTCTTCAGCAATACATATGTAGGAATGAGGAGGGATATACTTGGGCTTAAAACTGCACACCAGTGCTGAGAGATCCCCTCAGCTGCCCTTGCACAACTTGAAGGACATCCAAAAGGGGCAGGGAACAATCCAGAAGGGTTGGATGTTGGTCAGGGGACAATCAGAAGGGTTGGATGTTGGTCAGGGGACAATCAGAAGGATTGGATGTTGGCCAGGAAACAATCAGAAGGGTTGGATGTTGGTCAGGGGACAATCAGAAGGATTGGATGTTGGTCAGGGAACAATCCAGAAGGGTTTGATGTTGGCCAGGGGACAATCAGAAGGGTTTGATGTTGGTCAGGGAACAATCAGAAAGGTTTGCTGTTGGTCAGGGGACAATCAGAAGGGTTGGATGTTGGTCAGGGAACAATCAGGAGGGTCAGGGGACAATCAGAAGGGTTGGATGTTGGCCAGGGACCAATCAGAAAGGTTTGATGTTGGTCAGGGGACAATCAGAAGGGTTTGATGTTGGCCAGGGGACAATCAGAAGGGTTTGATGTTGGTCAGGGAACAATCAGAAAGGTTTGCTGTTGGCCAGGGGACAATCAGAAGGGTTTGCTGTTGGTCAGGGGACAATCAGGAGGGTTGGATGTTGGCCAGGGGACAATCAGGAGGGTCAGGGGACAGTCTGGAGCGACTCAGACATGTGGCACCGGTGGACGCACGCAGGCGGTGTTGCAGCAGGGCAGGGCAGGGCAGGGCAGGGTCCAACAGGCAGGGCTCCTCTGCCTGGCAGGTCCTTGCAGCCCCTGCACAGCCTGGGGCTGGCACAGCTGCCTCTGACACCTCTGCACTCCTCGTCCTCCAGGGGCCACACCGAGATGAGGAGACAGTGCCTGAAAGCCTTCAGCACACAACGATGCCGCCAGCCCGGGTCCTTAGGCAACAGTACCAGAACCAGTTTTCTGACTGCAGCTGGATGTCAGTGAGCTTTGAGGACTCAAAGATTAGGAAACTGTTGGGATTCTCTATCTGATACAAATATCTGATTGAAGGGTGATAAGCAAATCCAGTTAGGAATCTGTACCTAACCTGGGGACATTGGTAGCACCTGAGACTTTTTTCTCCTTGCAAGGAGAGTTGCACAACTGATACAGTTCTGTCCTTATCTTCTGATACAACACTTAGATAAATCTGACTAGAACGTGGTGATCAGACAAAACCAACATTAATTCAAAAAAATCACACCAAGAAAAAAAGAATAACCATATAGCAACTAGTGGTCTGCTGCAAAAATCCAGCAGCAAGCACAAGAGAGCCCTTCTTCTTTATCTTCTTCCAATTACAAGCCTGATGTCATTACTACACCCTTATCTGGAAATTTCTCATGAAGTTCAATCTGCAGTTCTTACTCCTTAAATAAAAAACTTAACTCAGATAACTAGATCTGGTGAAACCAATAGAACTACTCAGCCAAGCCAAAAGCTAAAAACCACTTTACAAGCACCAGGTAGAGGCCAAATCTCCTTCCTGGGACATTTCTCTACTGCCCTCTTTAGCAGAGATGTGATCCATAGCCATGTAACCTCTAGAGCTGTGCAAGGCAGATTCCAGTTTGCTTTTCCAAGACCTCTGCCAGCCAGGCTGATTTGTCTGCTGAGCTCTGTAATTTGCCAAAAGTCAGTGTGGTATTGCCATTTTTTGTGCTGGGCACGATGAATGGAGCAGGGGCAGCTCTGTGCCATCTGTTCCTCCTCTGTGCCATCACCAGGGCAATTCAGACAAGTCATTCCCTGCTACAAACACCTGTAACATTAAGGCAACTGATACTTAACCAGGTAGACAAATCTCATTATTATGGTAACTAATAAAACTGAACAAAGCAGACATAGCTTTAACCTGTGTTTAATGATGAAATGTCAGCCTCTGAACAGGAAATTATGAAATGATTTCACGCTAAAGTTAAAAGTTACTGCTTATTGTTCTTGTAGTGTGATTTTTCAGTGCTTCCAGAAGCATGAGATTTATGCAGGCTCAGATGAGAACTTGCAATGCTACTCAGTTGGGGAAAAAATAAAAGTAGCATTACAAAATACCCCATTTTTTAATCTAACAAGTGGCTTGGTTTTGCAATTCTTACTCATTCAATGAAGCACTTCATTGAATTAGACCCAGTGAGGTCAATAGCCCTGCTCATGCAAGCAGTAGTTATGCTTCAAACCCTTTTTATTAGCATTACTAAACTTAGTGACATGATACAGTAGATTATTTGCCTTCCCCATTGCCAGTGAACAAATCATTTCAAGACATGCCACAGAATTAGACTTTTGTGTTAAATGTGACTCCATACATGGGCTCTCTGGAGACTTATTTCCTCTTGTCACTGCCTACAGTTCTGTTGTTCACCATTTCAGTTTTGTTATTCACCATTTCAGTTCTGTTATTCACCATTTCAGTTCTGTTATTCACCATTTCAGTTTTGTTATTCACCATTTCAGTTCTGTTATTCACCATTTCAGTTCTGTTATTCACCATTTCAGTTTTGTTGTTCACCGTTTCAGTTTTGTTGTTCACAATTTCAGTTTTCTTGTTCACCATTTCAGTTCTGTTATTGACCATTTCAGTTCTCTTGTTCACCATTTCAGTTCTGTTATTGACCATTTCAGTTCTCTTGTTCACCATTTCAGTTCTGTTATTGACCATTTCAGTTCTGTTATTCACCATTTCCGTTCTCTTGTTCACCATTTCAGTTCTCTTGTTCACCATATCAGTTTTGTTGTTCACCATTTCAGTTCTCTTGTTCACCATTTCAGTTCTCTTGTTCACCATTTCAGTTTTGTTCATCCTATCTCTTAGGGAAGTACAGGCTGNTGTTATTCACCATTTCAGTTCTGTTATTCACCATTTCAGTTCTGTTATTCACCATTTCAGTTTTGTTGTTCACCGTTTCAGTTTTGTTGTTCACAATTTCAGTTTTCTTGTTCACCATTTCAGTTCTGTTATTGACCATTTCAGTTCTCTTGTTCACCATTTCAGTTCTGTTATTGACCATTTCAGTTCTGTTATTCACCATTTCCGTTCTCTTGTTCACCATTTCAGTTCTCTTGTTCACCATATCAGTTTTGTTGTTCACCATTTCAGTTCTCTTGTTCACCATTTCAGTTTTGTTCATCCTATCTCTTAGGGAAGTACAGGCTGAGAGAGAAAAAACCCAAACAAAACTCCAAAATCTGTGTTTGCCTGTTGTGGTAAAGAAGTGGTAGCTGTGTTGTCTTATAAAAACTTCATATTTTTCATTCAGTTGCCTCATGATACTTTACTATGGTTGACATTATTTATTTTTAACCCTACACTGTGATGGAAGAAACGAAAATATTGTTCACTTCACTGTAAACTTTCAAAAGCTTTGTCAGATCAATTTTTTTTCTATTTTCTCTTGTGCAGAATTTCTTCTGACTGTTGAGAGTTTTGCTCTCCCTATGGCTTGGCACAAAAAATTGCAATTCTGTTTGGAGCAGACTTAACTGCAATTCTTTCTCAATTTCATGCCTCACTGAAGTCAATGGAGCTCTGAAGAGGCACCAAGTGTCAGACAGGAGACTGAAAGGGGGAATGAGAATTGAGAAATTGATTCTAGAAACTGTTGCCAAATGCAGGAAGGGCAATATTACAAAATTATCCCTAGAGGTTATTTAAAGCATGAGTTCTGAGACAGGTGTTTTTTGAAGTTGGTTTAAGATTTATATTTACCATTTTGACAACAAAATAAAATGTTATTCCTTACTTGAAGATATTTGTATTAAAGGTTCAGTGCAGAAGTGTGAAGCACCCTGCAATTGTTCCAGCAGCTTTAGGAACACAGTCTGGTGTTCCAGAAACACTGCCAGGTTTCAGGAGCTACAACTCCAAGAGCTCAGTTCAGAGCTGTACTTACACCAGAAAATAAATCAATTCAGGGTTTCCCAGAGCAGCAGGTCCTATTCAACACAGTCTCAGACACAAAAGATTTTCACTAAACCCCCTGAAGTTTAGGACTGGAGTCTTTTAATTCTCCTGCTAAGACAACTGAAGCCTCTTTCCTGTGATATTTGTTCTTATATTCCGTGTAATCTCCAATGCACAGTAAGCCTGTCAGACCTCAGTAGAGAACTGGAATCAGATGCTACAATTTTCCAGTCTTTTTTGAAACAAATCACTCTTCAAACAAAGGATATTTCATCTCACTGGAGAGGAGTTGGGCAAGCTGGGCCTTAGAGTACCTTTAGACAGGTGTCATTCCACCATCCAGCTGTGGGGAGGCAACTCCTGCAACTATTGCAGCTGCATTTATTGCAGTGGGTTTCAAAGCAACCTTTGCTGCACAGGATAGGGGTCCAGATTTTAGTTTTGGTTTTTCATTTAGCATTGGTTTTTCAATGCTGCTGAAATTTCAGGCCATTAAGTGATCAGCTACAACGTGCTGTGAGAGAAGTGTTTCCTTCAGCTTCAGCACCCTCTCTTGGAGCTAAGAGACATCTGGGGCAGTCTCCTACCTGGGGCAGCTCCTCTCCTCACTGCTGTGCACTGTGCTGGCCAGCAGCAGCTGATGGCATGGAGTTACTGCATCATTACAGCTTCTTTGCATGAGGCTCCCTTCCCTTCCTGCGACCTGCTCAAAATGGAGCAGAGGTGACTCACCACTCGTGGCTGAGATAAGCCAAGACTGGGTATGCAGCAGGGTTTCCACTGCCTGTGCTCATCCCTGGGATGGACATTCCTGGTACCACCTCAGCCCCTTGGACCCTGCCAGAGCCCTGGGGGCTGGCTGGACCCCCAGCCCAGCCTCTCCCCAGTGCCCTGTGGCTAAAGCAGTGCTGCTGGGAGCTCTTCACCTGCCTGATGGTCAGAGCTCACCTCACCCCCTCTGCCCTGGGGCCTGGCTCTTGTACCCCTGTGCAGGACAGAGATCACCCCAGCAGCTGGGGCAGGGCTTAAGAGACTGCTGCCAGTGAAAATGGGTGTACAGAGGGCAGGGGTGGAGCAGGGCCTGAGAAGTGTCAGGGGAAATTCTCCAGATTGAGGTTTACAGTAGTGAAATAGAAGTGCACTCCTGTGGAAGAAACACCAGGAAAAGTCCTGACTCCTCCCCTCCTTCCCACAGCAGCTGCCATGCTTCAACCTGCAGCCAGTTCAGCCCCTCACATTTCTGCTCCTGCTGATGCAGCTGAGCCCAGGCCCTGTGGCTGCTCCAGCTGCCCTGGACAGCTGGATCTCTTCTGCCCGACCTGCGAGGCAGTGCTGGCACACATCTGCCACAGCACTTGGTGGGGGCAGTTTCCACAGCCCTGGGAGCCAGCTGGGAGCACAGGATGTCAAGGAGGAATTCAGAATTACAGCGCTGCTTTTAGCCTTTTAAACACTGACAAAGACATCACTGGGTTTCTGAGGCTGGGAGACACCACCATCACTAGATTCAAGGCTGGAATGATTAAATTCAAGATCAGCACAGCTCAGCACTCTCCTAGACCAAAGCCTGGTGCTCTGTTGGTGATCTGAGTCTGACTGAAGGATCTCTCAGGAAAATTCCCTGATGTAACTAGAATTGCTCAACAGTAGAAAATGTAATTACCCAGGACCAGATTTTGATGTTTAAGGCAAAGGAACCAACACACACACACACACANTTTAATTCACTATCTTACTGAAACTTGATAAGAAACTTAGACATCCACCTTGACACCAAGCAAAAGAAGTTTCAGACCAAACCCACCTTCCTCATGAGGCTTAGGGAAATACCTTAATTAACTTCAGGAAGCAGCATAATTAATGATAAATCTCAGATCTGATATAGTATAGAACAGCAAGAAAATCATCCATATATTTCCTCTTTCCCACATAAACCTAATTAGAACTGTCAGTGGACTTCACAAGAATTCAGACCACTGCTCACTATCATGACCTATTGACAACACAGAACCCCCTTAAATTAATTCTTTTTAAC
>VZRX01002843.1:44963-58660 GCA_013398075.1 Notiomystis cincta
ACCCAGGACCAGAATTTTATGTTTAAAGCAAAAGAACCAACACACACACACACACACAGAGTCATCAGCTCTGTATAAAAACAGAATTTGGTTGGGAGGAACCCAAAACTTGGTTTTCCTTGGGAGGAAACCAAAAAATCGTGTGATTATTCTGCAGTGAGTCACGGTCTTCTCCTTGAGAAGACACACAGGCTTCTACAGGGCTTTGCTGACTTCAAGCACTGTGTCCAGATTTATATTTATATTTATNAGCAAGAAAATCATCCATATATTTCCTCTTTCCCACATAAACCTAATTAGAACTGTCAGTGGACTTCACAAGAATTCAGACCACTGCTCACTATCATGACCTATTGATAACACAGAACCCCCTTAAATTAAGTCTTTTTAACAACTTAGTCCCTCCCAGAACACCAAAGCTTTTCCTGCAGACATCCTTGCCTTCCTACAGTCCCACACACACTTTGGACATTTCCAATCAAATCAGTACAGCTGTCCACAGTGTAAAGATAAGGCTGAAACTAATTGCTTATAAAATACAGCAAAATTCCTGATCCTTCTTCTAATGTTTCTCAGATAATTAAATTATTAAATTATTAAATTATCAAATTATTACATTATTAAATTATTAAATGTGGTTACACTCTGGATTCTAAGGAGTTTTCTTTCCAGGGTTCTCCTGGCCTCCCTAAGACCTCACATTGTAGCTCTGTTGCTCAGCACCACAATCAGTAAAATACAAGTTATTTTGCAATCTCCTGAAGGTGTGAGACAGGGAATTATTACCTGTGAACACCAGTAAAAAGCAAAGACTTTTGGGTTAACAGCAGCAACAAAAAGTCAGGATACTGCCTTGTTCAGAGTCTATTCAGACCTCACACAGACATGATAATGTCTTTTGTAGATGCTGGTGTGTCCCAAACCATTCATCAGGGCTGTGAAGGATTTCTGACCTGTTCAAAGCTGGCTCTCTTAACTGGACTCACATTTGAGGTGGATGCTGGGAGAAAATTCTCTTCCCATACTCAGCATTCCCCTGGCACAGTTTCACCAACAGCATCTGATGTTTTCTCTCGTAGCCCCAGCTCCTGGAGCAGTGGGACTTTGTAAGATCAGCTTTCTTTTCTGTTAAAATGACAGAGGAACACTTCAGTTCAGTGCCTTTCCTACTTTCACAGGGTCCTCTACAGGCACAAAGACAAAGTGATGGGATCTTAATGAAAACTGAGATGATAAATAGCTGTGGGAACTGGGCTTTAAAATAAACAACCAGTACAGTGAGCCCCGTGTTGAACCTGAAGCCTTGGTAATTCTGGCTGTGCAGCATTTTGGAATTTCTTCCTCTGAGACTGAGTTTCAGCGTTTCTTCCAATGAAATTAAGGTAATAAACTGCATTTTTAATTTTCAACTGACCTGCTACACTTGAATTTTATTTTCAGAGCTTAGTTACAGATAAGAAGCAGTTCACATTATTATTTCTGCTGCCCAGGGAATGAATAATCATATTTCATAGATTTTTTTCCTGCGTTTCAATATTTCTTTTGGGTCAAACCCAAAACTGTTCAGCAAGTTTTCCCTAAACACTTAAACTCATTCTAGTTGCCTTTTCTTTCTTTTTTACCTTTTCAATTCATCTCTAGAGGGCAAAGATCACATAATTGATAGATCATTTTCATAGTGAGAGACAGGAGTTCAAATTCATTCTCTGCCAGATTTGTAACAGAGATTCTCAGTCCCTTTCTGCACCAGGGACTTAAACCACCAAATTCACTGCTTACTTTCACTCTCCCACCCTATAGCCAAATAGAATTTTACTCACATTCCTTTAGGGAAAATTTTTCAGTGAAGCAGATGTAGAAGGGTACAGAAATAAGTTCTAGTTTGGGAAAACAAATCCAGAATTTCCTGAATCTTTTTTTTTACCTCGGAGCTTTCCAATTTTTTAGCAGTTCATAGCATGAGTTTTTTTTTTTTTTCAAGATAAATATAATATATTTAAAAATCACTTATAAATCCACACAATGTGGCCTTCAAACCTTTATGTTCTTTAGCTGAAGACTGTTTAGATATTTTTTAAAGGGCCTTTCAGTGTGATCCATTAACACTGGACTCAAGAGCCACTGAAATAATACTCTGCAAGGTGCAAGCTCTTTGCTGTAGCTGTCCTGGGGCTCACTCAGCACCTTGACCTTCACAGCCACCAAAATTAATGTCAAGGAGTAACCAAAACCTGCAAGGGCACTGGGAAGAGCTGTTCCATTTCATGTTCCAGTCCTTTGCCAGCTGCTGAGTAGAGCTCATTTCCACGAGGAGCAAAAAGCTGCTGTGTAAAACTGGAGGAGTAATGGACCTTGAAGCTGCTTGGATGAATGAACTTGTGCTGACCTCCAATGGCTGGGAGTGTGTATGAACCAGGTCCTGCAGTTATTTGTGCTCCCTCAGGAGCTCCACTGCTCCAATTAAAGCAATGACACGACAAAAAGGAAGCATTTTTGAGGGGGAAATCAAGTGATTTGTAAGGGAGTCCTGTGATTGTTTTTGCTTTGCATCATCATTCTCTTTTGAAAGCATGGTGAATGCGTATTATTGGGAAAAAAAGAAATTATTTTCAGTGGGAAGTTGGGTTTTCTGTCTCTCAGCTGTTTGGAAATTTCACAAGAAGGTTTTCTTAAAACAATTGCCCACCTTATTTCTTCTTTAGAAATTATTTTATAAGGCAGAAAACAAAACCACATGAGCATGAAAAAAACCCACTGTCACAATTTCCAGGGCTGCTGAGTTCCCAGTCCACAGAGAAGGTCCAGTTTCCAGGGCTGCTAAGTCAGGAGAAACATTTGAGCTTAAATCAGTGTCACTGTGGTAGAAAACCCCTTTTGATCTCTGGAATGGGCTCAGCTGGGCCACCAGAAAGGGCAAGGGACAAACTGACTTCAATCTGCCAAGAGTTTCCCCTTGTGTTTGTCCCTGAGGAGAACTCTGAGAATTTCTAGACCTTTACACTTTGCCCCCTCCTTTTAAGGGGTCCTATGGGCAGCAACTTTCAAGAGTCTATGTGCCAGAAATTGTCTAAAATAACCCAATATAACATGAGGAGTATAGCCAGGAAATTCTTGTGCAGTGGGAAAGAAGAAAATATATTTTTTTACACTGATATACAGATTTTTTTCCTTTTTACAGTGAAATGAAGAGGTTGAGTGGCACAGGAATAGGGTCAAAATCCTCCCCTATTAATTCAGAGAAGAGGAACAATTAAATAAGGATCACAGGAAATGTAGTTTGTCTATTTTAGTGCAGGAGACCAGCAAATCTCAGGCTGCCACTCTGAGGTGGAAGGATAAATTGTGCAGAGATACCAAATACAGGTCCTAAGTTAATCACATCTGCTTCAGTGGAGGGCAGGTGAGAGTGGCACAGGGAGCTCACAGCTGGGTAAACACTTGAAAAGTGACTAAATCTGAGCAGGAACACCTGGGCAGGAGAGCAGCAGAAAGCCAGAGGAGTGAATCAAACTGAAATATGCAAGTGAGTAACATCCAGGAAATGAAGGAACACTGCTTGCCTATGGGAGCAGATAAATTACTTCCAGGACAGAAATTCTACTGTCAGCATTGGGACCTCCATCCCAGCATAAATTAGGAATTCTGCAGCTAAAACAATGCACCCATTGCTCAAGATGCTGTGTTTAGCTGGGTTAATTAACACTCACAAGGTTGTAGGTGACTTTTTAAACAGAACAAACCAAAAAAGGCTCAGCAGTGTCAGAATATTTCAGTTTCACTGTGAGATGTGTCAGCTTAGGCAGATACATAGCACTGATCTTATAAACTGAGCCTCCCACTGTGCTTTAACACAGGAAAACAAAGGTGTATTAGTTACCCTGAGGTAAAAGAGAGGGGGAAAAATTGGTTTACTTTACTGTAAGATAAGCAGAAGGGCTGTGCTGAGATGGGAATACCCAGCCAGGGCAAGCACCTGAGGTGCCATCTTCCCCTCTGTATTTGTAGTGACAAAATCCACACTTGGCTGGCTCCAACAAGCTCGACCAACGGAGGTAAAACCTTCTGATCTTGGTTTTGGGGTCAAAGCAAAGCTTAGAGAAGGTTATTGACAGAATCAAGCACATTCAGAGTTCCTGGGAAACCATTCCATTCTACTAAAGACATTGGTTTGGTTTTGTCCCCAGATTTCTAAGGGTTTTCCTTTAGCTTTCAGTGCACATAAAGCATCCATCACCATGTCTGTCAAAGCTGTTTTACCTTTCCCTTGCCTTCAGCACAAACCAATGCATCAATTCCCACATCCCACTCCAGACTGCTCTGAGAATAAAGTTATTTATGCAGGGTAAAAGTTGTACCTTCCTCTGGCAGTAAGGAGCAGTCCTCCTTCCCCAGAAGCTTCTGGAAGTGAATATCCCTCGAGAGAAGCAGTCAGCAATTTCAAAACCAGGTCATTTAAATTGAAGGGAAAAATCCAGACTTTATAGATTAAAATGGAGGCAAAGTCATGACATTCATATTAAATATAAAAAAATCAGAACCAGTCTAGACCTTTTTTTGTCACAATTTGCTGATGAAGCAAGAGTAAAACCTTACCTAGCAGAAATGCCAGCTTCTCAAATCCAACAAACAGTCTCCCCTGAAACTTTATAACCTTTTTTTCTATCCTTTCAGGGACCTCTGTTAGCAAGTGGGATGTGAGGAATTCTAATAGTTGCATACACAAAGACTGGAATGCCTTTCCAACTGAATTGTCCATTGAGTTTGGACTGAGGCCACAGGATTTACCTCCTGTGCATATTGAGAACATTTTTGTGCATTAAGGGTCTATTGCCACATCAAAGAATAATTTTAAGCTTCTGCAGGGGATTGGAGAATTCTTAATTAATGAATTTTCCCTCTCCAACTGTAAACTCTCAGAGAGCTACAGCCTGAGTGGCAGCATTCAGCTCCCAGTAAGATGTGATGCAGGGATGGCCTTTCTCAGCTGGTGCCCTTATCCCTCCAGCTCTATCAGTTCAGCATTAGCTGGGCCTCATTTAAAACAGAAATTGTGGGATAAATGCACCACAACCAGAAGCTGTCACAATCTAAGCCAAATTATTGAAGGGGGGCATGAGGGGTGGGAGAGAGCCCAGGGCCCCACAGTATGAGATGTGATCCTCACGTGGAGGGCAGTGGCCAAATCCTCAGTGTTTGCAAACAATTTGTGTTCCACAAAGGATGTGTGCCACAAAATGCAGCAAGCAGGTCATTAGTGCAGTTCAACACTACAGCCTTCTGCTCCATCATTCAGCAGAATCAGTTATTTGGGTACCTTTCATATGGTTCAGACACCCTTGCTCCTCCAGCCTTTATCTTTTATAACCTGTGGCTCTTTTCCTCTCTTGTGATTTCATTGATCTACAAAAGGAGATGTGAAGAGAGAAAAAGCCCCAAATTAATTTACACCCATTTAAAATTACATTAGAATTAACAAATGACCATTTATTTCACTCTATTTTTTAACTGAAATTAATTCTATCTGTGCTCAGAAATGTATAGGGCGTGATTTTCAGCAGTGGCTCGATTTTTTTTCTAGCTTTAACTGTACCAAAAAAACAAAACACTGATAAAATTTCCATTGAAATTGCTGTGGTTTGGAGCTTCATCCTGAAACAGCATGCAGCAGTTTTGGCTAGTGATAGCAGCAAGATGTGAGAGGCTCACAAAATCCCTGCCCAAACACACAGCACCACCATATCAAGAGCTTTCCTTTGTGAATTGTCACTTGAAAGAGAGCTAACCTGCTCAACCATTACACTGTGGTAAGAGGGAGAGCCAGTATATCCAATATTTTGTATTTATCTAATAAAAAATTCTGGAGACAGATGGCAGAGTGAAGTTACCTCTTTTTTTCATTGGGAATTGAACCTATCTAAATGGTCCCAGATGCAGGAAAGGTACAAAATCAGTTCAAAATAGAAGCCTGGGAGAGTATCTCAGGTGGGAAAGAAGATGAAAAGATGGGAAAGAAGACTGGTCAGCCCCTCAGCATGAATGGCAATGATGTGTGACCAGTCTGGTTTATCAAATCAAAAATCCAGGTCAGGAGATCTGGGATGATCACAGAGCCAGTTATTGACTGTTTCCTTTAATGATCTGTATGATGGGAAAGGTTTTCAGTGAAAGCCAATAGCCTACAAGACATAAAGATCCAGGGCATGCAATTCAAACCTTATCCTAGCCCCAAAAACGTAAAGAGAAAAGGTTCCTTCACTTGTGCTCTTTGCAGTGTAGACCTGCAGGTGTCACACAAGCCCAGGCAGGAGAAAATCTCCTCACTCCATGCCAAGCTTCAGAGATGAGCTGTGCCTCAGGACACTGCTGGCTGTGTGTCCCTGCAGCACAGCACTGCTGCTTGGCAGAAGGGGCAGAAATCCTCTGCACAGCCAGGAACACGCTGATGCCAGAGCCCTGCTGTGCCCCAGGTGTCTGCAGCGCTCCCAGGACCCATTTTCACAGGCAGACATCTCCTTCTGAGTGCACTGCTGCTCAGCCTGATTTGAGCTCTCCCAGCACCACCTGGGCTGCAGGTCCTGCCTGGGTCCTGCCTGGGCTGCAGGTCCTGCCTGGGCTGCAGGTCCTGTCTGGGTCCTGCCTGGGTCCAGCCTGGGCTGCAGGTCCTGTCTGGGTCCTGTCTGGGTCCAGCCTGGGCTGCAGGTCCTGTCTGGGTCCAGCCTGGGCTGCAGGTCCTGCCTGGGCTGCATGTACTGTCTGGGTCCAGCCTGGGCTGCAGGTCCTGTCTGGGTCCTGCCTGGGCTGCAGGTCCTGCCTGGGTCCTGCCTGGGCTGCAGGTCCTGCCTGGGTCCAGCCTGGGCTGCAGGTCCAGCCTGGGCTGCAGGTCCAGCCTGCCCTGGCACTGGGGACCAAACAGCTTTCTGCACAAGCCAACAGATGGCTGTCTTGCATTTCTTTCCATTAACAGCCACGTTTGCTGCAGAGAAACAACTGTCACTGCTCTCTGGAATCTATTCCCCATCAGGATTCTACATGATTTTTCAAAAAAGAAGGAATAAGAAAATCTCTAAACCATTTTACCTTGTATATGGAGAAAATCTTACTTGAGTGCTGCACTGTTTAAGTGTTTAAGTGACTGCTGTACTAAACACTCCTTTTTTCTTATTAGGCCTCATCAATTACTATGCCAGATTATTTTTTTAAACAATTTTGTTTAAACCTTTCCAGTCTATCTACATTCAGCAGAATTAAAACAAGAAATGCACGTGGATAGAATCATCATCCAGTGTAACTAGGGAAGAGTTCCTGATCAATACTACCTAGGCAATCAGAAAAATGACCCAGTATTCAGAATCTCTAAGTCAGCATTATCTATAAAGCCTAGGCAGACTTGGCTGAATACCACAAAAAATAGTGAATAATTTTGTCATAAGCACTGTCAGCTCTTTCAGTTATTATTTGTGGCTTATTATTAACAACTGCATATGTGTATCTGCATGACAAATGGTTTTTTTTTGCCCTGAAAATGTTTATGAATCCTAAATACTTTGTGAATAACTGTGAATAATTATTCATGTTTGAAAAGTAATATTGCAAGTCATTATGGGTTAGATCTTTTTGGTGATTTACTCATTTTAAGACTAAATCATCTAATCATAGTGTAGAAACAGAAGACTTGAGTAAGCAGACAAATGAAATGCCTGAAACAAATTACCAGATTCTTAAAGGACTGGTAGTAGTGGATTCATAAAAAGCCTTTGTAACAATTACTTTTCTTCTTAAGTGGAAAAAATTAGAATTTTTGAGCAATTAACACATTAATAGAAAACCTGATCAGTTCAGGAACAGGAGAAAATAATAATAAAAAAAGATTAGTCAGTTCAGTAGTTCATCAAGAATAACTTTGAACACTTTTAGTCTATAATGGACTTAAAGATGTACAAGAAATCTTGATTTTCAGAATGAAATTCCAAATCTACAGAGAAAAGTAGTTTCAAATTCACTATTCTAGGATAAAATCTAGAATCCTGATAAAAATGTTTATGGCTCAGTCATTAAGAGAACAGAAATGCTCTCATATGACTAACATATCTAATAAATTATTAACTCCTCTGAACAGATGTTGAAAGGAATTTATAGTTCAAAATTGCCCAGATAATCATTCCAATCAAATATGCTTGGAAAAACACCACTGCTGATGTCAAAAGAGAAAGTTAAACTTATCAAATACAATTCTTCTGTTCCTGACTTCCCTGAACCCACCATTTCTTAGCATGCAGTGTCATGACCTTACCAAACTGGGCTTCCAGAGGAGAGAGAGCAATGATGGTTAAACCAAAAGTTTGGTCTCTGTCTTAACAGAAAAAAAAATCCACAGTTACTTCCTCTGGGGAGAGTTCACATTCTATCAAATCCTCCCCTTGCCTTCTCCTTCTGCCTTGGGAAGGGCTCTTTTTTGACCTGGCAGAGGTCAAACATGAGCATGAGTTCAGAGGAAGAGGCAGGTGATGATTTTGTAGAATGTCTTTGTGTGAGTCTCAGCAGAGCCCAACCTCCCAGTGCTGCCAAGGGTAGTGAGGATGCTGATCAGTGAGCAAGAACAGGCAGAACACCAGGGATGTGACAGTGGTTACAGTCATGATCCTCCTGGGGTCTCTTTGCTTCCACCCACCCTGACACAGGAGAATCAACAAGAAACTCACAGTTCTTCTGCACATGAGCACAATCCTGTCTTTAGTGGGGTGTATTTTTTGAAAGCATATTCTGCACACAGGTTTTTAAACTGCAGCAATCAAAGGGAAAGTATTTTTGTGTAGCATTAAAAGGAAAACAATGGCCAGGTTTTTTTTCCTGGAAAAATATGCAGCCCACATTTTTATGACAGCAGAATGCATTAAAGCACAGTATATCTGTGAACAGCCACAGGTAAATTGTTTCTGGCCCAGTAGTTGACACAGCTCTAAGTCTAAGGCAAATTTTATGGTTTACACAGTGGGGACTCACCAAGCAAACACCAACACCATCTCTGCTGAGCAGCAGTTTGTTTTCAGACTCTCAGTAACTCTTAAAACCTGTGGTCTCATTATCCTGCAGACAGCAGATAGATTATCTTGCAACGTGCTCTTTCTGGAAGATTATTTATTTAAACAGAAGAGAGTTTTCCATAGCTGGGTGCTGGGAATTGTGCAGATTGCTGGGCTCTGCTGAAGCTGCACAACTCCTTCACAGCCACTTGTCTGCAGAGAGACACTGACAGTGACTCCTCAGCAGCCAAATTGTCACCCACAGAGGCACAGCCACAGCCAGGTCTCCTTAACTTACTCCAAGGTTACCTGGGAATCCAGATGAAACCTAAAATCCCCAGCAGCCAGAGATAACCTGGAAAGAAACATCCTGTAGGAATATTACCAATATTGTCTTGATGGACATTATCAGCAGCTTCTGCTGAGCAAGGCTGCATTTCATATTTGCAGCTAATGCATTCTTAATGGGGCTAGCAGGCCCTTTCTTGTTTCTTTAGTTTGCTTTTACATCACTTTAACTAAAACTGGCCATTCTTCCCTGGAGTCTCCATCCTTCCCTTCCCGAGTTCCCTTCTGCTTCAGAATATTGTAACTTTGTATGTTTCTGAGTTGAAAGTGAGCAGGCTAGCCCTGCATTTCTGGATATGGACTGAACATCTCACCCTATGGCAAACTCTCTAAGACAGTGCTCCTCACACCTGGAGCTCTGGAGCTGCTGCAGTCACTCACAGCCCTGCCCAGGAATGACCTTTCCTATTGGGAAATTTTCACTTTCTGGTGTAGAGGATGCACAGATTGCATTCCTTGGCCTCCTCATCATGATTTAGTTGCAGCCCAGTGTCACTGGAGCTGACTTAAAAGACACAAAAGGGGCAACCATGCTTTGACTTCATGCCTGCACACTTATCCCTATGCTCATTTGATAAGATCAGGTTGCTATGAGTAGATTTTTCTTTACATGTATTATGCTTGTCTATTTCAGGTTAACTGGCAAAGCACAGGGATCTCATTCCCAGATAAAAAATGGTCTTGGAAGATTCTCATGATGCCCCAAATCCAGCAGGTCTTCAGCAATCCCTAAATGGATGCAGATTGCAAAGGTTATTACAGAAATTGTGTAGCAGAGGGGCTGTGTGAAAGAGATAATAACAGTTGTCACTGGGAAGAGGCAATTTAGAGGTGCAGGAAGATCACACAGACCTACACCTCGTTCAGTTAACCTCATAAAACACTCATCCTTCCTTAAACAGGGATCTTAAACATTCTGGATCTCTGCTTTCATACTCTTCAGGAGAGGAAAATGCTTATCCTGGAAGAACCACTTACAGAAGTAACAACACAGCTGGAGAACACATCCTGTTTTTCTAACTGCAGAATCTTTAAGCAAGTCATACTTTGTGGAATGATGCTGATATAAAAAAAAAACCAACCCAAACCTTTCATATTCTTAAAAAAAAAAAAAAGTGAGAAAAATGTATAGAAGGAAAAAAAAATCCCACACATGACAGAAAGAAATCCAGTATTATCTTGAGGTTGGAGACAATAATCCTAACTTCCTTCTTATTTTTCATTAATATTTGTCTTCTTTTACTATAATGTGCTTAGTAATAACATATCTTTAAAAATGATTATAAATACCTGTCTCCATCCAGGCACTTACTGGAAAAGTTTATGAATGAACATTCTCAGTTTCCTGGCTGAGACAGCAAACTGACAAGGAAGCACAATCTAACAGGTGCTGCTGCATATTCAGCCTAAGAATGGTAGGATGCAAAATTATCCCCACAGAAATAAAACAAAAATGTTTCCAGAAGATACAAGTTCCATGGCCCCCATCACAACCAACACTCTTTAATCCCTTTTAGAAGAGATCTAATTAGATTTAAATCCAGAGATATCCCCAGCTAGAAACTGAGACACACTGCCGGAGAAGCTTATTCCCTCAATCAATATAAAATTAGCAGTTTCTTGTCTTGTTGTGGCTGACTGTGTGTGCACTCTGCTTATCCTAAAGTCAGTGATAAAGTACATATTGACCACAGTGGAGCAGAGCTGACCAGAGTGGCACTGCCCTTTAGGAAATACCACTCATATGTAATAAAGGGAAGAACTGGGACAAAGAAGGTCTAGATTCATCTCATAGATCCTAGAGTGCTTGTGTGAGTGAAAAACACCCAAAAGCATGACATCCCTCTGTGTCAGAGCTGTCACAGCAAAACCAGGGCAAGGAACCTTTCCATTCCTCCACTTGTCTTAGTCTAAAAGGGTAAAGAAGATTTCTCTCCATCTCTTGCTATCCTGAACACCCTGTTTGTAGAAACAGAATCACAGACTGGTTTTGGTTGGAAGGCACCTTAAAGGCCACCTAGTTCCAATCCCTTGCCATGGGCAGGGCTGTTTCCCAGTAGACCAGGTGGCTCAGAGCTCCATCCAGCCTAGCCTTGGACACTGAAAACCTGTTCCAAATGTCTCAACACTAAAGAATTTCTGTATATTTGACCATGATCTGCCCTTTCAGTTTGAACCCGTGACTCCCTGTCCCATCACTGCAGCTCCTGTGCAGTCCCCCTCTGCTTATTTGTAGAGCCCTTTCAGACACTCAAAGGCTGCCCTGAGGTCTCCACACAACTTTCCCTTCTTGAGGCTGAGCAGCCCCAGCTTTCTCAGCCTGTCCACAGCAGTGAAGTGCTCTTGTGAGCACTGACCCCCACGGGCACAAGCCTAAAAGTGCTCAGACTGACAGCAAGCAAAGGGCTGTTTGTGCTGCTGGGGCCAGGCAGCTGCTGGGGTCCTGCTCTGGGAGTCACCTCACCCTGCCCATTTGCACAGACAGACACCCCAGTGTAAACAGCTGTGAAGCAGAAGCCTCTGAGCTGTGACAGCAGAGGATGCTGAGCAGGCTGCTGCAGTTTTCCAGGCAAGCAGCTCTGGTGTCTCTGCTCTGTGCTGTGGCACTGATGTTCCCTTTGTTCCAGGCAGGACATGGCTCATCTCTCCCTCCCCAGGTGCAAAAGTCTCAGGAGCCAGTTCTGTGGTTAATGCAAGCTGACAAAAGGAGGTTGGTGTTCTGTGCAGCAACACCTCTGCCACTCACTGGACAGAGATCCTTCAAGGGCAGCCTGCTCCTGAGTGCCACCACTGCTGCTGTGCCAAACAGAGCAGGAGACCTGCAGTGCTACTGCTGCTGTCTGCTCTGAGTCTCTCAGCTGGGCTGTGAGCTCCTCTCCTGTGGCAGATGTGCAGATTAATCGCTACCTCAGCCTGCAGTGGTCCAGCTGATTTAAACACAGATGCACTGTGGGGAGCACAGAGCCTGGAGGAAGAGGGAGGGGAAGGCTGGTGTGCTTTGAAGGAAGCACAGCCTGCTAATATCTACAAAAAAACTGAACAAGAAATAGATAAAACTAAATTAGCGATCTATTAAAAATAAATTAATGACATCTGCAAATGAAACTGAATCTAAAATAATCACTCTAATAGCAGGGTCTCTGGTGAACATTAGAGCTTAATTTTTTCTTGTATTTGATGAAGGCATCTATTAATTAAAAATATTTATACAAGGTAGAGGCTTGACAGGAATACTCTGTGCAGCTGTTCTTAAGGGAGCTTCTGTTAATCAGTTATTTTAGAAGAAAATGCCTCTAGTCTATGCAATGAAGGCAAGATTGTACTTCAATAAATCATATTTAAGGCTTGTGCTTTCTAAATAGTCTCTGCAGCTAGAATTGGATGAAGTAGGTTGCTCTCTACAGATTATATAATACACTTTCCTTTCCATCACTTAGTTTGAACTGAAAAGAAATCTTCATTTTATCCTCCTCCTTTTTTTGCTAACACTTTATTGAATTGTTGAACATCCAAGAACAAAAGAAGATTACCTGATATGTATGAATGCATTGTACAAAAGAGGAGGACAAAGCTAAACAGACATTCAGTGGCAGGTATGAAAATATTATCAGACATTGAGGCAGGGACAAACCAAGACTGTGTCATTAATGAGGCTATTCAAAGTAATTTTGATGAAGTTATGATTCTATTGTCATCCAGCACTGAGAAGGAATCACTTACCATTTGAAAAAAGGAATTGTTAATCATTATGCAGCTCTCTGGGGCACTAACTCTTTCAGGATTTTCTTCTTTGTCTCCCATCCCCTCTTTTTTCCCTGTTCCTTTTTTCCCCCTCTCATCTTTTCACTGCTATAAAACCAGAGAGGATTAGAAGTTGTCCCTGACAACGTTTCACTGCAAGGTTGTTAGTTTTGTCTTTCAGCATTTATTAGTTTGAACTCTGTATGAGGCACCTGTTGGCTGATGAGAATAAACCAACAGGAAGGTCACAGATGGGCTGGTATTGTACACTTGCCTTTTAAAGCCTGTTGGGAACCCACTGCTTTGATATGCAGGAATAAATGCCAGAAAGAGGGCAAACCAGGCTGCTCAGCACTATTTCATGATGTGAATTTTGTGGGAATTTTGTAGGCTCCTTGAAGACAAGTTAGGATTCAAATCCTGTTGCTAATGTTGTCATAATTAAGTCAGGCTAGTGAGGGCCATAGCTCAGCTCACCCACCACAGCTACGTGATGCTGCCCAGAGAGAAAGGAGCTCTGCCAAAGGGCACTCAGAAATAGACTGGGAAGGGGAGGGAGGCATGGATTGGGATGGAGGGAGGGAGGGA
>VZRX01002846.1:5269-17790 GCA_013398075.1 Notiomystis cincta
GGGGAGACAACCCCCCCCCAGTTCCCGTGAAAAAAAAAAAAAAAACAACAAATAAACAGCCAAAAACCAAGCAAGAACCTTAGACTCAGATTCCTAAAGGAATTCAAAAGAATCCAAATTGCATAACTTGATGTGATTGCTTTCGTATTCGAGACTACACTTGCAGTTACAAGGCTACTTGAGCATTACAAACATGGGTGCGTCCTAGGCCGAACATCCCATTCCTTGTTTCTGCCACAAGGTGGCAGCATAAAGCCCACTGGCTGCACTACCCTGATAAGGCCGAACAGAGCTCAGTTACGTAAATACGGCTCAAGTTGCTCTCTCTAAAGTTGAGAAATTATCAGAAATCTCTAAAGACTGCACAAGAGAACTTTGAGTATAACTCTATCACCTCCTACCATTTGGCTGTGTCTACTTTCCAAAGTAATTGTAAGCTACCATCATTTTAGAGGAGAAGGGCGAAATCCCTGTCACTTTTGTCCTGCCAGGTCACCAGCCTTTCCTGTGAACAGATGGCATACATTAGAGTGACTTTCCTTCTCCTCTTTTACAAACCCAATAGACCCTACCAGAAAAGGCATAAACAGTGGCTCTAAAAGAAGCCTCCAGAAGACTGTTCTTTCAATAATAGCTTGCAAGAATACTGTGTGGTTTGATATTTCTAATGAAACCTATATGCATTTATGTCCTGTTAAATTGTATTTAAGCAAAACAACATTCTCGGGTAAATCAAGAAACATTCAGTTTTGAATATGTCTTCCAGCTCATTTTACTCATTCTGGGTAGAGCCAGTTTTGTTCTATTCTGAAACTGATTTCTCTTTTAAAAAACAAAACAAACAAACACACAAACACACAAACAAACAAGAAAAACCCAAAACACTCCATGAAGTTTCTGTGCCATAAATTTCCTTTACAAGTATTACAAAATATTTTAAACTGAAATATCTGTAGAATAGATTACAGAAGGGATTAAGCCATCAAAATCAATAACAAGCCATTAGGTCATATGGTATCCCTTCACATGTTTGACTGGAGGATGAAATAACAAGCACGGTATCTGTGGTGTTTTATCTCTGTATGAGGGGACTGGATGGTACCATAGATAAAATGATTTTTCATTAAGATTTTCAGGAAGCTCCAGGTTTATAAATCCTTTGTCTGCTCCAGGCATGCTAGTACAAGCATACTAGTAGAGCTAGTTAGAAGAATTTGCACATACGTGAGCAAATGTGTAAGTGGTAAATGTACATAAAACATCAGCACAGTTTTTACAAAGGAAATTCATGCCTGACAAATCCTTTAGAACTATGTGGAATTGCCAGTGAACATATAGACATGAGAAATTCATGTGATGTACTGTACTTGGATTACCAGAACCTGTTCCGTACAAACCCTCAAAGACTTAATTTATGTTGTGTGGGACAACAGGAACAGTTCTCCCCCACAGGAGCAACTCATTAAAAGGTTAAAAGAAATTGAATAAATGTCCAGTTCATAGTTGAGTGAAATTTGCCAGTAGATTCAGGTAGAGATCTCTGATTAGCCCTAGGAAACCATACTTACAGAGAATTTGAAAAAGTCAGGTGAATAGAGAGGCAAGAGATTTCTAGCAATGTCCTCCTGAAGTAGTTGAAAAGATGCCCCTATAGCATTGCAGCAGGGGCTAACAAACAGAAAAGTGGGAACAAACAGTAAAGATGCTGATGAATTTCAGTGTGAATAACGCAAAAAATAGAAACCAACGACGCACAGGGGATGGACATTCAAAGTTTGAACATTAAACACTGAACACTATACATTGTCGTAACAGAGAACTGTTATGACTAAAACAGGATCTTGATAATTAACAGGTTTAAAAGCTCACTGCTCAAAAGTCAGATAGAAGACATGGAAATACTTGCAAAACAATAGAAAACATAAGGGGGGGGAAATTACATTACAATTAATCCACATTGCTCCTCCATCTTGAATATGGTGTATAATACATACCTCTATCTCCAAAATGAGGTAACAGTATGACAAAGGTACTAAAAGTTATGCATGAAATAAGATACAAATCAGCTGTTGTACAAAACAGACTCTGCTTCTTCATCCAGAAAGCAAATTGGGAAAAGCATGACAAAGTTCAGCAGTTATCATGGAAGTGATATTATTCATCATTTTCTATAAGTCTTAAGAGGTGTCAAATGACATTAGGAAGTACCAGGTTTAAACACACATCTCTTTCTTTATGCAGCATCTGGACATTGTAAAATTCACTTTTCCATCAGATACTGTGAATGCTAAAACTTGGTACAGTTGAAAAAAAATCACTTGGATGAGGATAGATGAAATGTGCAAACACATGACTTCTGGCTCATGAAATTTATCAGCCACAGGTCACAATCACCAGAAAAATATTCCAGGGCTGTCTTGGACAACGGACCAGAAACTGAACTCCTTTTGACTATGACAACTCCTTTAACAAACACCATCAGTGTTTCTTTGTTTATTAACTACTGTATTTTAATGTAGGCATGCTTTTTTAAAAAGAGAATCATGTCTTCGTTTTATGACCCTAGAGATCTGTGGCACATCACAACTACAGTTAAAACACCTCAGGTGGCTTGTTTTGTCCACAAAAGACCTCCTCCTTAGGAAAAACATGAGATGTATGGATACTTGCTGCTGTTAAATTCAATGCCTCCCAGATGTGTTCCAGTTCATTTGAATGCATCTGGAGCTTCATATAATTCTCAAGCTTATTTCCACAAACAGAACCTAAGAATCATGGCAGAGACCTTTAATCACAAAATGCTACTGCTGTACATTTCCTGCAACTTTGTGCTGTACGTCCAACTCCAGTTCTCTGGCTAATTAGGAAGAAACCTTTTAGACAGTATTCTAAGAACCACTGTTGACATTCTGTTGAAGGAAAGTAGTAATAAGATTCACTCAGTCAAGCCTGTCCCTCCACTTCCTTATGCTCCAGTGTTCTTTCAAGTACTCCAAAGAAAAATGTAAGACTCAAAACCATTAAAAATGGTGAAACTAAACTTATTCACTCCATAGCTTAACCACACTTCTTTGATTAATGTTTAGATTTTACTAGGGTGTGTTTAAAAATATTTCAAGGGTTCCACAAGGCTGCTATGACTAGAATTCCTGTAAATGCAGGCAAACCCGGACACTTAGTTCCAGTTCACACACTAAGCTCACTGAATATCACATGTCAGAATGCACCAGGCAGTTCAGTGACTTGCTAGGTAGCTGGGCTGCCTGAGATTACCTGAGAGCTACACACACCTGTGCAAACAAGTGCAGCAATTAGGATAAACAGATTTTAGCTATTCATTATGTAACATGTTTTCATGAGCCCCTAAAGCCATCCCCAACTAGCCTTGTCAGACTGAAGAACAGCCACTGACATAAAAAGCAATGCTCAGTCTGTTTTAAAGTTTTAACTGCATCTTACCAAACAGATGAAAGCATTCAGCGCTTTTTAGCGATCAAATTGAAATTCTTTCTCCCCATCTCTCCAATGCTCACAGATCTCTTAGGGATCAACAGTTGTACTGTTACAGGAGAAGCCCACTATCACAGTAGCTGGGATAACAGAGGTCACGTCATATTATCCAGGTCAACCTAACAGAGAATGTGAATAGCAGAACTTTCAACTATCAACATTAACTGGTAGTATCATTGTGTAGCATCACTCATGTTTGGAGATATAAAAACAGGGTATGAAAAGTTCACAAAAGAAAAAGATAAGCCTTATATGCTTGTTTAAAAAAAAAACACTCAAAAAGCATACTTTGATAATGTTTTTTGTATTTACAGAAATGAAACATACACATTGAAAATACTTCTGTGTAACCATCATTTCTGTTACGACAGTGCCAAAAAATTATCAAAAATTGAAGCCTAGAAAGTGCTAGAGGTTATGTATAAGCATCAACCTCAGCTATTTAGAAAACAGAGTTTCATTCATCAAGTCAAAACCATAAATCATTATGCTCTCAGTCAAGGCTGATTTTTAAGAACAAAGTTTCTTTGATTATAGCAGAAAAGCTTAACTATTTTTAAAGTTCTTGTTCTTTAGCTACATCTCACATTTCATCCTAGAGTCTTCATGCACTTTAAAACATGCAATCTCTTTTCTAGGTTTAACTAGTATTTATTAGGGCTACATTAAGCTAATGTACACAGGTAAAAATATGGAACAGTCACACCACCAAGCCCTCTTCATAAATATATTATCTACACTCAAAACGCTTGAGGATTCTAAAGTCTACTGAGACACAAAAGGAAAAAAATTGAAATAAACAGCCACTTATACCAGAAAGTCAACAAATACACTAGCCTCAGTTTGCCTTAGAAGGCATCAACCTCAGTTAATCGTGTGGCTTAGAAGGGATCAAAGACACTCCCCATGAGCCAGCTTTCAGACATTGCACTCAGCTTAGTCGAACCCGACAGTGGAAAGCGTGTACTTGGGGGCAGCCCCTCTAAGGGCATCTGCCGCATCTCAGATCATCTTCGGTCTGCCAGCTACCAGTTTAGAGTCAACAAAGTTCTTTTTCTTGGGGCTACCTGAGGTCTTGCTCACATGCACAAAATCCGGACGTGTACGAGTGAAAGCCTTAAAGGAAAGAAAGGCCCATGACCACTTACCTCTTCACTACAAAGTCTCTGCCTACAGCTCTCTCTTCTCCGTGTCGTCTCATCTTTCCAGCCAGGGCCCATGAGCCACCTAGCAGGAGCAATTCGCAGTCACAACAGAATTATCTGTTACAGCTGCATTTTTACCAGCTTTACAGAAAGTCTTCAGCAGCATTTGCAGAAAACAAAAGGACACAATGCAACAGGCCACATAGCATACCACACTGGATACTGGGTTCCGAGTATACCCGAACTAATTTTTAGCTCCTTATTTCTAAGAGAAAAGAAAACCGAACAATCGTTTTTCTCTAGTGCAATTAAAGTGCAAAACAGCCACCTAGTCGAGGACTATCCACACATCCCCACGTGAACAGTCGCTTACGTAAAGGATCTGCAGAGCAAAAGCCTGGGTGTACAAGGTCACTGGCCTCTGCAGCACACCCCAGGTTAGACTGCATCCTACCTGTTTCGGAGGCGCGGATGAAGAGCGACTCAGTCCCTATTAACGAAAACAAACAGTAACCAGCAGCGAGGAAGCGCTGACGGTCGGCCTGTCCTCCGGCGGCCTTTGGGAGCCCACGGCGCGCCGCGGGCCCGGCGCTCGGCCCACAGCGCGCTGACCGCCCGAGCCTCCGGAGACCGGGGGGGGGCGGGGAGAAGAAAGAGGGAGCGAGAGCGCGCGGCGGCATCCCCGCAGCTGCGCAGCGCAGGCCCGGAAGGCCTGAGCAGGAAACTCCTTTCATGGGCTGCGGAAGTGCCAAAAAAGGCTTGAAGGAAATACCAAATATGGTCGGCGCGGTTCCGGGCATGGCGGGGGCCGTGTTTCTGCTCGGCCGGGACCGCCCCCGGCGCGGTCTCCTCTGAGCCCGGCTGGGCGGCGCCTTCGGTCGCTCGTGCTGAGAGCTGAACTGGGCTTGAAATCACGCACAGCTGAGGTTTAGTTCCGAGCAAATGGGTCTTCTGAGCCTGAGCGCAAAAGCGAGAGGTCTGCACTTCCTACAGGGGAAGGGTTTTCCCAGCCAGTGACAGCACCCGCTGTTTCCTTGGGAACAGCCTCCTTCAAACCGACTCATCCTCCTAAATGGTCTAGAAGCAAACTTTTTAAGAATCAGAAGTCCTGTCTTCAGGCCAGCAGCAGACGAAAGATCTTGCAGAAAATGTATGGTCTATGCTTTTTTAACCCTGAAATCTGACTTTATTTTATGGGACAAAGGGCATTAAAATAGTGGATGCAGAAGACCCCATGCATTTATTTCCTTTGTGTTATATACGAGGGCAGCAAATGCAAAGCGCAGGTTGCTGCAACTTATACCACATGCCAATGCTTAAATTATGAGCATTTTCCAGGAAGTTACACCAAAGGGTATCTGCATGAAACTGGCCTTAGCTGTCATACATCAACAGTTTTTACAATTTTTTTTTTCCCAAGCTAGAGGCTCCATGGTATGGGGAGCTTCCTGCAATGGGAGGCAATTCAGACAGGTGATCTCCTCCTACCTGGATGGAAAGTGTCGTTTGCCGGCTTGCAGGCCATTACAGGCAAGCTACAGTGCACAGCTACCTAGTGCTTCAGAACACTTCTAGCTTGCACTACTCAGCATACTGCTTTTTGAGTCAGGGTTAATATGATGCCAACAGTAGTCCTACATACCTGGTTCAGTGCCTCTGAACATCCCTACAGTTGGACATTGCCATCCGTGGAGCGTCTATGACCAACGTATACAGCTCTTGGAGCCCAGATTTTTTCCACTGAAAAGGATACTGCAGCACACTCAAGAGAAGCTTTAAGGAGGTGACAGGGGAGGGGAGAGAGAGGGATGGGGTAGATTTCTAGAGGCTGCCACAGGTTGAAATTATCTACCATTACGAAGGGCTGGTTTGGCACCCAGAGGCCAGTCTTTTGTGCAAAGGTGGCTAGCCAGACATCAAAGACATGCCTTGCTGCTAGCAGGGGTGCACTGGTCTTCATTTCTGTATAGCCATGCACTACTGCCTGACTTGGACCACTTTTCACGCAATGCACCAAAGAGAACCTATCTTCTTTTTACCTCTTTAGGCATGGAAATTATCATCACTGCTCATTTCAAAGGGCTCCGGAGAACCTGTGGCACCCTCAGGCTCATCATACATTGCTTGAGAGCCTACTTGGTCAGTTTTTACCAAGATCAAAATTCCATAAGGCTAGACCAGGAGTTAGCAGAGATGAGTTTGAGAAGATATCAACATCTACATCGTTTTGAGGAGAAGTGGAGAGGAGGGTGTGCTGATCTCTTCCCTGTGGTATCCAGTGACAGGACATGGCACGCCGGGGTAGCTCAAAGTTGCATTAAGGGATGTTCAGACTTCACATTAGGAAACATTTCTTTACTGAGGGGGTAGTCAAATGGAACAGGGTTCTAGAGAGGTGTTCAGTGCCTCAAGCCTGTCAGTATTGAAGAGCCATTTGTACACTGTAATATATGTACACTTAATAGCAGGCTTTAACTTTTGAACAGCCGTGAAGTGGCAGTTGAACTAGATGTTCATTGTAGGCCCTGGGTCCCTTTCAACTGAGCTATTCTATTCTATCCATCTGAACAGAGCAGTGCTCACAGATCAGAATAACCTGACTCCAACTGTTATTTCGTTCTTGACTTTGGCAACCGGATATAGGCAAGATTTTTATTGTTACCTGTACATAATGTTATTTGTTTCCTTGTTTGAGGCACCACGTTTGGAGATCCTTCATTGCCTTGTCTCCCGTACCAGGAATTCTGTGACTTCTGGCATGGGCTATATGCTGAGGTAGTTTGAAGCCACATATTCAACTGGCCAGTCAACCTGCCTTGAACAAAGGCCAGAGCCTCTTGGGTCGAAAAGAGTTAGCACCTTCATCTGAAAAAGCCCAGCAGGGTTAGCTGCAAAGTCCCTGTTAGCAGCTTGCAGAACACATCCAGCACTGCAGGCACAAGCCAGCGCAGAGACAAAAAGCTGCACAAGCCTTTCCCCACAGCTTGTCCCAGTCCTCTGAGAACAGTCCTGCCTGAGAGATGACAGACTGGGATTTACCAACTGGTAAGCTCTTAGGTATCCTTCCAAATTGATGCCATTTGCCAGAGGTGGTCTTCATACCTGAGGAGAAGGACTAGCACTGGGATTTCAACAGGTTGCCCTTCCTAGCCAGTATAGTCAATTTTGGTAAGCAGTGGGGCACACTGTGTCTGGCAGAGATTGCTAGACAGTTTACACTGTGCCAGGTGCATTCATCAAGACCTGTAGCTGCATCCCAGCTAGTCACAACCTTAAACCCAAGTGTCTTGTAGAGAGCCTACCCAAAAGAAGAAACACTAGAACCCTCTTCTGTACCTGCACCACCAGCTGTCATAGATCTAATTTCCTCTGAATTCAGTCTGTGGTTGCCACATAACCCTTGAAATGCATTTCAAGCCACCAGGGAAGGAAGTGTTTTCTCCTATAAATACTAAAACACCTGTAATAAAGGGTATCAGGCTCACTCACTCATATGCCCTATGTCGTGTCAAGGAGGAACTCATGGCAGCCCTCAGCTGACCAGGGCTATCTTTTGTCAACCAGACATTATGACTGAGCTTACTGTATTTCCAGACTAGAAACTGCTCTATTATTTTGCCATCAAGTAAGATTTCTGACTACCTATGAACACAGCTGAGATTCTAATTTTCTAACTTCCATTTCAGCACTGGAAGAATTGTTTTTCTCTCTAAGATTAGCTCTGGAGAAGCCAGAAGGCAGCAATTGTGGCTACTTCAAAAGAGCTTGTGATGCACTTAACACAAGGACATGAGTGCGCCATCCATGCTTTTTGCAAGCAACTGGACATGAGATTGATCTCCTCTCCTTTCTTGAAATAGGTGGTTTTCTCCAGGAGACAAGTGGTATGTGTGGCTTTGAAGCAACTGAAGGAGTTGGGATTGCTGTGGTGCAGTCTTCCTAAGTAGAAATTTCAAGGAAAATGTGTTGGTCTGCACAATTTGATGTTTTATTTATTTTTTTCTGAAGGGTATTGTACACCAAATATCCCAATGGCAGGGAAGCGCATTCAATGTGTTTAGAAGCCAAACAGTCACTTTCATTTTAACAAACACAATTACAAAGTAAAAATAAACCACAAAATAATGAACTGCATGTTCATAACATACAAAAATTGCTGCCTACTCCTTTCTCTTGCTCCTCTCCCCACCCATTCCCTGCTCTTCCTAACATTCTTTGAATAACATCCCTTCCACTTTAAGGCAAGATGCAAAGCATCCACTCACATAAATACATGACGTCAGCAAGGCTTCACAAAAAGGCACCAAGACTCGTAACTTTTAAAATTAAACTTCTGCCACATGTGAGTGTCTCATCAGGTGATATTTACATAGCATCACTCCAACATGCTCAAATACAGTAAGTGCTGTTCCCAAAGAAGTTTGAAACGCATTATCACTGAAATAGAATTAACACTTATAAACTATGGCCCTGCAAACGTCAAATTATACAATATGAATATGCAAAGATTTTTTTCCACATCAGTAGTACCTAAAGGAAAGCAAAATCATGGCACATGTACAATTTACATCAGCTAGATACTTAATCAAAAGTCCTTTCTTCCTAATAAAAGACTATTGTTTACGGGGAAAATTATATTGAACTTATATCCACAGTCCATGCAAATTATGTCATTCAACAGAAGTGGAAAACTTAAGCAGCAGTTGTTTCAGGCAGCTGAAGTTTAAACTAAATAGCCTTGCAATGTATGGTGTTGTGGGAGTAACTGGAAACTCCATGTCTGATAATACCAATGGAAAAGGTGAATTCTCCTGTTCCAGAAGGTAGTCTCAGCAGATCTCAATTGTCCTTGGAGAGAAGGCTGAGTTCATGTCTGAAAGTACTGAGGTCACCTGTGAGCTGAAATTGCTGGCGACTCCTGGAGATGAGAAGGAGGTGGCCACTTGGGTCTGAAAAGTGGCAGTGCCAGAGGGGTAAGTGGTTGCTATAGAAGGAGATGGGAACGTGGTGTGTGCAGGGGAGGGATAGGAAGAGGGAGCAGGAGAAGAATACGCTGTGCGTGCTGGGGAGGCGTAAGTGGTGGCAATGGAGGAAGGGTAGGATGTAGTCACAGAGGATGAATAGGCAGGAATTGGAGAAGCAGTTGAGACTGGAGCTGCCTTTTCCACTTTCTTGTCCTTCTGCCTAAGGTGGATTTTAGTGTGCCTCTTCCTCTCATCACTTCTGGCAAACTTTCTGCCACAAATGTCACAAGCAAATGGTTTCTCTCCTGTGTGTGTGCGGATGTGCGTAGTCAAGTGGTCACTCCTGCTGAAGTTCCGCATGCAAATGCGGCACTGGAAAGGTTTCTGTCCCGTGTGGATGCGTATGTGCCGTGTTAGCTCATCAGATCGTGAAAACCTCCGGTCACAGGACTCCACTGGGCAGGCATAGGGTCGCTCATGAGGAGGCGTCTTGCTGGGACGGTTTGGGTATTTCCTCATCCTGCTAGGCTTGATCAGCTGGGACTGATAATTAGTGTTGAGGGTCTTCAACTCTTGGGAGCCAGTCTGAGTAGCAAATGCCTTAATAGTGGACAGTGGCGTGAGGGAAGGTTGCTGTGCTCTGGTCTCAAGAGCTGGGAAGGGCTTCTGATCAGCTGGAACAAGACTGAGCTCACCCTGTTGCTGAGGGAACAGGTAATCTGGGATCATCGGCACCTGAAAGCTGGTTTTAGCAGTTGGATAGGCTGGAGGTGGATACTGGATGGGAGCTCCAGAGGGGTTGGGGAAGGACTGGGCCTGGGATTCAGGGAAAATGTCAGAGCTGGAATTGGGAAATGTTGGTGCAGCTGAATAAATTGGATTGTTCTCACTGGCTTGGACGGAACAGCTCAGTGCGGAGCTCTGCGAGGAGGAGGATGGTGATGATGAAGTAGGCGTAGAGGTGGGAGGTGCATTAGCCATGCCCACCAGGCCACTGACGAGGCTGAAGAGGGGCTCTGGCCATAAGGGGTTGCTGCTGTTGGGGGCCGGCTCTAAGGAGAAGCGCCCCGTGTAGGTTATCGGTGGCAGTCGCGTCGTTTGATTGGGATAGCTGGTTTCTGGCAGGGTTTTCTCGTTGTTCAGGGAGATTTCGGGAAAAGTGTCTGCAAAGAGAGGAATAGCGATTAATTCCAGCAGCTACTGCAGCTGCTGCCGGTGCTTCGCGAGCCATCTCTCCCACAGCGCAGCCCCAGATTCTGCTTAATTACTAATTGAGCGTAACATATTGCAGCGTCGCTGGCAGGTCTCCAGCCGCAGCTAGTCCGTAGCCGCTGACGCACACCGGAGAATCCCCCCGCGCGGCCGCCGGGACAGAGGCGACGCTGCAGCGCGGAATTCCCGCAGGCGTCGCTGCTCCCGCGGCAGACCGGGACTCCCCGCCCGCCTCGGCGAGGTCAGCGCGCTTACCTGCCGCGAGGTGCTCGAAATGCTGCTCTCCGGGCTCCCCGGCGGCGCCGAAGCCCGCACTCTCGGGTGCCCCGGGCGGGGCAAGGAACTGCGGGCCCCCGCCGCTGAGCAGCATCATCTCCTCCAGCTTGGGATAGTGAGTGTCCATGGCGGGGGGCGAGTGCGGGAAGGCGCCAAAAGGGTCGGAGATCTGCAGCGGGGGCAGGAGCTGCATCTCTGCCTTGGCCGCGGCCATGAGGGCGCCGGGCTCCGACTCAGACGGCTGATGGCGCTGCCGCCGCGGGCCCGGCGGCCGGCTGCGGCGAGGCGGCCGTTGCCTGCTCTGCGCCCTGCGCTGCTGTCGCCCGCTGAAAGCGTTCGGCTCCCCGCCCGCCCCGGCACCGCCTCTATATATCGGGTCTCACCGGCAGCAGCCCGCCCCAGCCATGACGTACATGGCCATATATGGAAAGCAGGAAGCCCTAATATGGATGCGAGCCGGAGGACCCCGCCTGGCGTCAGAGCCTGGCACTGGGGAAAGCCGGGCAGGGGGGCCCCACCCGCCCCGGACTGAGGGCCGCACGCCCGGTGCAGGTCTGACCCTCGCCACGGGCAGCGCCGCCGCAGTGCTGCCGCAGCATCGGCGGTCCCGGGAGACGGGGTCCCCGGCCCCCGCCGGCCCCGGCCAGCCCGCCGGAAGCCCCTGCCGTACTTTCCATATTAGGAAACAGCCTTATAAGTCTCGATTCCGGCGGAGGCTTCCCGCTCCTTATATGGCGATTCCGGCCCCGGGTTGGGGGCGCAGTGCCAGTCTGCAGCCGGGCGCGCGCCCGCCCCCAGGCAACAGGAGCGCGCGGAAGCCCCGGGCCGGGGAAGAACAAGGCTGCTGCCCAGGCAGGTGGCACAAGAGCCTCGGGGAGCGCCCGGCAGACCCCGGGGTCGCCACCGTGTTTTCGCGGGCAGAGCTCTCCCTCGTCCCCACCCCGTTTGGTCAGCTCGCGCTACTCGCCTCCCTTCCGTCTCCGCGGAGGAGCCAAGCGCCGGCGGCTCACGGTCTGCGGCGCCGAGCCCTCGGCAGCCTCGACGTTTTCTGGGTGCTGGCAGCGCGCCCAAGGCAGGAGCTGCCCGCTCCCGGGAAAGGGGAGTCTCTGGGATTCCAGCGGCCTGCCGGAATCGCCCTGCTCCGCCCGCTTCCGATAAGAGCGGCGGAGGTCTGCCCGTAGCGCCAGGCCGGGGCAGATCCCGGCTCCGTGCGCCTCCTTCACGAACCGGAGAACGGGGCACTGATAAACACAGAGCCCCNGCCTGAGCTGTCGCCCTCAGCCCGGCGCTTCGGCGGCCCCGGTGCCGGTGGCCGGGGCTGAAGGTCCGCGGCGCGCGGTCGCCCCATCATCGGGTGCAGCGCGGGATTTGCCGGGGGGCCGGCTCCCCGCCCGCCGCCGCACGCCGGTCCGCC
>VZRX01002846.1:18061-38100 GCA_013398075.1 Notiomystis cincta
CTGCCCGTAGCGCCAGGCCGGGGCAGATCCCGGCTCCGTGCGCCTCCTTCACGAACCGGAGAACGGGGGACTGATAAACACAGAGCCCCAGGTACTACATGGCCGCAGCCACCACTGACTTCAGCGCGATGAAAAGTGACAGCGCTCGAGACTCTGCTCCGCGGCCTTAGGATTGTCCCTTAACACGGCTACAGCACTTTTCTGCCCTCCCCGCAAGCGTTGGCTGCGCCCTGCACCGGCTCCGCATGGAACCCTCGGCCCTCTGCTCGACGCAACACGCACGCCGAGGAGGCGCGGAAGAACGCTGCCCCGGCCGGGGGAGCCTCCCGCGCTATAAATAGTGACTCGGGGCACCGCCCGCCTCCAGGCACGTCCCGCAGCGCCACTCGCGCTCGGCTGCAGAGCTGGCTCTTCCCCGCGGAAATCCCGGGCCCGAGCCGGGCAACGCAGCGCCTTATGCCAGGCAGCCTTCTTTCGCTGTGGGAAGCCAGCTGTATAAACCACCAGGCTCTACCGCCTTTGTGATTTATATTCAAGTTACGAGCAACAGCAGGCCTCTGTCTGCCCGCTTTTATAGAATATTTAGACTTCTGCCATGTGTACGGTTTTTAACTGAGTTGCTATATTTAGGACCTTGCATTGCCAGTAACACTGTGCAGTGCCTCCCACACTGATGCATTTCCACCTTAAAATCAGTAATGGGCTGTAGCAACACAATGCCTCCAGGAAAAACGTAGAAAGCTGCTTATCTGCAACTCCTATTACTCAATGGCAGCTAATATGCATCTCTTCTTTGGTACTTTTTATGGAGATAAGTCATGCTAGTTTTCAGTGCACCAGGCCAAACATCTATTTTGAAAATATGACTTGGAGCTTTTCCTTTTTGAACAGATATCTGCTGCAGGTTTTGTGACATCCCATACATAATGATTACAACTAGTCTGATTTTCATCAGCATGGCACAGTTTGGAGCTCTGTTAGAAAGGGAGGAGTAGCAGCACTTGACTTTTTCTACACTGTAGTTTGTTTTGGCTTCTGAACACCTACTGACATTGTGTCTTCCTTGCCCTCTTTTTTTATTCTATTCCTTTTCAAGATCAGAAAGAGGTGCCTGATTCCTAGAGAATTTCATTCATACGTTCTCTCTGTTAGGCCCAATATTCCCTTACAGATATTCAAGTGCATAATTCAAACAATCTTGGTTTTTTTTTTTCCAAAACCTGAAATCACAGATGGAAATATCTATTCCTATTTGTCTTTTCAACTGCCTTTATTTTTATCAATGTAATTCTAATTTACCAATTCATGTAAGAGAAAACAAGAGACCTGTTTTAGAGTTGCAGACAGAGCAGTGTAACTAGCTTGAGCCACACGTAAGTTATAGTAATAAAAACTGTATTGTAACATTGCACCATTCTGGTGAGGCTTGCTGGCTTCAGGGAGGTACTGAAGAGGCTGTGGATGACTTACAAGCCGTGCGCTGAACTAGGAAATTGCCTGTTGTTCTGAGTTTTCCAAACTCCTCTTCTGTGTTCCATTTTCTTTTTCTGAATATAAAGTATGTAGGAATTATATTAAAGGTGTTATATTTTTACAACTGAGATCCAAGATCTGTTTAGTTCATCTAGCCAGACGTTTGGGTCTTTTTTTCCTAGGTAGTATGATTTGAATGTCCAAAGAATTTGTTACTACAGACCAGTATTTGAAATGCCTTTCCAAAAGGGTAGTATTTCAATAAATGTGTAACCCTTCTTTTAATGCTCCTAGTGAAAGCACAGAAATGTAAGACATTGCCACTGAATCAGTCACAATTTTATTTGAAAATTTAACAGTTCTGGCTCTGATTGTCTAGTAAAACATGTGCGTTACACTGGGTGTCCTTGAACGTCCGTCATTATCAAATGTATTTGTTACCTTTCAATACCTTTCAGTGAGAGGAATCCTATTCCAAGGACACAGAGTGCAGAATGCTACGAGGTCAGAGAATGAGACAAGAAAATGGGGTACTAAACTCCAACCTTAAAAATTACCTGAGATGAATCCTTGGTTTTGTTTTGCTTGCTTTATTACTAGAGGCTGGTACAAACTATTGTATTGTTATGCCTCAGCATAACTTTCAGTGTTTAATTCTTCACTGTTTTTTTATTCAAACTAATCTGTTGTGCTATTGTGCCAATTAAAAGAATCACTGTGCCTTTATGAAATATGTTTCCATACGATTACAGCTTTATCTCTGTTACTTTCTGTTAACTGCTGTTTTCATGATGAGCTTACATCCGGGTCTTTCCAACTTCTAACTGACTAAAAGATAAAGGTTACTGTTACTGCTGGCACTGAATTAACTGAGTTCAACACTGAAAGAAAAAAAGTTAGCCAGCTTTGTTTTTGTAATTTCACTGGTGTTCTAACATTGTTTCAACTAGATACACTTTTCACTTTATCCACAAACATAGTTTCCTTGCGTCTGGAATGTCCACTGACTTTTGACAAAATTGAGTAATTTTCTTTCAGAACTGTCATTTTTGCTTGGATATGTAATAATAACAGCAGCAATCATAATTTCTCTTACTAATTGTTCAAATACACATGCCTCAATTGTCTTTACCCTAAACCTCCAATTACCTCATTCTGTTCTCTTCTCTGTTTTCCCTGCTTACTGTTTTTAATACTCCAGACCATAAAACAAGTTTATGTGGCTTTCCCTTTAAAAAGTTGCATTATTGTCTAATTCTATAATTGTCTAGTTAATATGCTGTATTATTCTATAAGCCTGAATAATTAGGAAAGAGGGGGTATTGCAGCTTTTTAAAGACATGTGGCAGAGTTTTTTCTTCCCTCTCCACTCTAGAACCAAGCCATCTGATTTTAAAAGCTGTGACATTCGTATGTATTGTACTGTAGGATACTCTACAGATATATGAAATGTATTTAGAAATTTTTTTTTTCTTTCTGTATAGTTGCACTCATTACAATGAAAGTCTATCACTTTTAGATGGGACATAGAGGGAATGGATACAAATGCACTCATAAACGAGAAAATACTTAAATTTAAGCAGCCTTTTCAGTCCTATGAGGAGTGAAAACCAGATTTTTATCAGCAATTTTTGAATGCATGGCTCTGATCTGACTGAGATTGGTGGCTCTGTGTTTGCTACAAAATTCTTCCCCCATCCTGTTATGTGATTCTCTCTGTTCCATATACAGTCCCAAGCCATGCTGCTCCCAGCTGGCTGTGTCAGTGCTCTCTATCCGCAAGAGGGAACTCTCCCCTGGTACTCAAGAGTGAGGCATGCTCTACAAAAATTAAACAGAGCATGGAATGTGTAAGAATTGGGTTGCTTGCTTGTTTTTTATCTTGATCTCAGACATTATGGATGAGAGGAAAGATGATGTCATCAATTTTTTTCAGAAATCTAAAGCAGCTAAGGGCTTTCCTCTCAGGCTTTCATGCTCTGATTTAAACAAACCCTTTAAAATAGTTCATTTGGGATGCACGGATTAATAGACTTCAAGACCTTGTACGGTACTTTAAGTATTCAAATATTTTCTCTGGTGCTCTGGTGAACCTTCATCTTCCAGTTTAGGTAATTTGGTTGTGGTTGCAGAGACAATGCTTACCTCAGTTCGCTCTTAGACCTGTGACAAATGGTTTTAAGTCTCCTATGGTATCAGGATAAGTTAGACAATTCACCATATAAAAGGCTGTCATCTTTGTCCCTGCAGAATTAATATATACAAAGTATTAGAAAGGTAAAGGTGAGAAAGTTGTGGAAGAAAGACAAAGCAGGAAACAATTCAACAAATGCTATCAATGAACAAAGACAACAGATGCCTCTGTCAGTGCTAGGTTCTCACTGCTACTGTTACACAAGCATTCATTAGTCATAATTTCACATGTTCACATTGTGCTTCAGAACAAAAAATACTGATGCCGTCTACTGTACGTGTGTTTATCTTTAGAGGTGAAGCGTTATTTAAGAGGCCAGGCAGACTCAGTGAACTGAAGCTGAGGAAATCTTCTGACATTAGATTTAGATGGATTGTGTAGGTTACTGCACGCCAGAACTTCATCATTAACAACTACTGCCTAGATGAAACTGTAGCCTCTGATGTAAGCCTTGTATTCTCTGTAGGGGAAGTTGGACTGGTGCTAGTGAGAGACAGAAAATGTTTTCAAAGAGCAGTTTAATTGTATGTTCCTAGCACAGTACAGGGAACATGTAACTGCAAGTAGTGTTACATAACCCAGCCTTGAGAACAAGCACAACTCTGAGAGCACAAACAGTGCTACAAGTTGTGTTTATTTACAAGATATCAGAAACCCACAGAGGCAGACCAGCCTGACAACAAAAGGTTTGTGAGTTAGACAGCAAAACATCAGAAAAATAATCACAGAAATACCAATCAGCTCCTAACTATATTGTGTTTCTGCTTAACCTGAAATATCTATGCAGAGGACTCTTCCTCTTGTATGCTAGTTCACTAAGAAACAAAGTGCTTACTGTGTACTCATCATGTTATAGCGAGGAGAGCAGTTTATTGTTTTGAAAGTTTGTCTTCCAGTTTTCAAACCCCATGAGTTTGTTTTTTCCCCACTCTCACTGCAGTGCTGGATAGAAAGTAACACACAAAAAACGACTGTGTTATTTCAGCGATCTATCTCACATTCTGTCCAGCCTGTAACAAGAATTCAGAAGATCGGAGTTTTGCTCTTAGAAGTCATTTTCTGATAACCAAGTCATAGCACATCCTTCTGCAGAGAAAATTGGCTTCCCCCCCTCACAACAGCAATGCCCTCAGCACATGCACTTGTGTTTGAGAATGGTCACTTGCTTGTAATTGTACTCAGATTTCTTTTACATTGTTCAACTTCCTATCTCATGCCAGCATGTGTTCAAGTGTTGTAGGTAGTAGTAATCATACACACACATACATACACCACAGTATATACATTTTTTTTAATTGACTAACCGTATTCAAAGCACATGAACAATTCAAAGGCAGATCTTTACCTACTCAGAGTGTGGCAGCAAAAGGCAGCAGCAAACTGCAGGACACCCTGGAGTGACTGCAACAGTCACAGTCACTTTGCAAATAAACTAGGTATTCCTAGTTCCAGGGTATGAAATTTGGAAGAAAATAATTCCCCTTGCATTGCAATTAGTCCTCAGAGATCAGAAGGACTGGGTAGAGCTAAGCTTAACTTCCGACTTTTCTGATTAACTTCTGAGCTTTGTCTTTCAGCATTTCTCCACAGCAAGCCAAGGCTCCTCTTCTGTCTGGAGAGCAAGCGACATGGCACTTGATAAGCAAATGTGTTTCTTCTGTCTCTGCCTTCTCTTCTCCCTCTAAAGGATAACAAGGCAGATTTGTCCAGAATGTTGCTCATACCAGTCCCCGGGATGGCTTGATTCACCTGAACTGAATACTCCAAAGAGCAAGCTAACAACTTTGAAGTGTGGACAGCCAGTGAGCTGTGCCAAGTGCATGACTCAGCTAATATTTGGCTGTACTCAAGTATTGTGTAATTTTTGTAATAGCTAAAAAATTAAGAAAAATAATAAATTTTTAATTGATTTAATGATCATGGATGCATTTCCTAAGAGATTAAGTCAGTCACTTAGAGAATAATCTCTTTAAATTCCAAAAAATAGCATTTTTGCCTAGTATTTGCCTCTTTCCAAAACAAATAATGGCTTTTGTTTTGCTGTGTTTGCCAATGGAGCTGCTCAGGATCTATAAATACGATTTTAAATAAGTCAGCATAACATGTTAATGGGAGTTTAAATTATAATCAGTAAAAATATGTTTAGGGATTTCTTGAGTAGGAGATCAGATCAGAGCAGGTATTGAAAATGTTCCTAGTTACACTGCCTTTCTATGGATGTTATCAGTGTTCATTTTGTATTTGATAGACTAATACATGGTGTCAATAAGGTGGTGAATTTCCCCAAATTTGTATCCTATGGCAAATAAAAATACAGCGATAGCTATTACTTTGAATCAAAAGGGATTTAAAAATGCATGTAATTGCCAAACAGCTTTCTTCTTCTCACTTATCTTACATGCTTTTAATGTGAGTACACTGCCTATCTCTATGTCTGGCAGTGAGCTTATGAGTAAGATCTATAATTTGAAGTTTCTATATTGTATTTTTAATTGGACACTTTTTTCTTCCAGTTTTCTTTCATGAGTGCTAATATACACATTTCTGCAATCACCTGGGTGAACAGCTATGTTGAAACCACCTACAGCCCTGCACTAGAAAAGGTACTCTGCTCTTACTGTGTCCTTGGTTATAAACCTGTCCTTACAGAGGCCTTGCTGTCATCCTCAGTGACTGTCAGAAGCTCAATAGGCTATAGCCTTTCTCCTCCCCTAGTTTTAATATTTTTTTGATTCCTAATTGTAGATTAAAGTTATGCAAATCACTTGCATTTCTTGTACACAATTTTCTAGGTAAGGGGACAGTATTTTTTGTCTCTAACTGTTCCTCAAATATTTGTCTGTTTTTATTTGAAAATACAGAGCAGGGGGGCAGGGGGGTGAATCCTCCTTAGGAAGCAAGCTTTAGGGAAACTAAGCTTGCAATTGCTGTGAGTGTCAGTGCTGCTGATGGCTCAGTATCCATGGAAACCTGATTTCCCATCTTGCTGCAGGAATTAATTGAAGATCCCAACCCACTTGCTCAGGGAATCACTGTGATATTAACTCACATCCAGCTATGAGGCTCACTTTATTATCTCAGATACTCTTTTCATCAGAACAAAAGGTTCAATTAGCTTTCACCAACTTAAAAAAAAAAAAAGGCCATCTAAATCTTTACCGCCTCAAAACCAGGGCAGAGAACATAGAGGCTACATCTTGGAGATCTATATCTTTCAAAATGGAACTTGCCCAAAACATCAACAACAGGAAAAGGCACACAGTCAGGAACGCTCTATGCAAATCACATCTCCAGCATCATATACTTACCTCTATTTTTCACCTATGCCACTAGCTGTGTTATCTTGGGAGAAGAATTCGCTGTCCATGCTTCAGTATAGAAGTTATGTTCTTCAAAGAACATAACTTTGTCTTCCACAATATGTTCTTTCCTAAGATATAGTGTTCAAAGCTTCAAAGCCAAAAGGGACTTTTCCTAGGGAATATTGTTTCCAGACTTCTCTTTGAAGGCTTTTCATTAATTACAAACATAAGCATGTCAAGTTCCCGCAAGGTCTGCTTCTGGATCAAACATCTCTGATTATCTAACTTTCTTTCCTCTTATTTCCTGTTGAATTCCCTAGTTGCTGCCCCCATTCCCTTTATTTTCTCCTGATCTCCAACTCATCTTATCTGCTCTGCGATCTTTTATGTTTGGACATGATTTTCTCCATTTCATGTTTCTGATACTTTGCATTTAGCAGCTGGTCCTTTTGTAACCATGACAACTACATCATGATATCAGCAAAGGATCTCACTATTATCTGAGGAACCAGATCTCATTAAATAGCAGGGATGCTGCTTGAACTGATGTTTAGTGTCCTGTACCCAAGGGAGAAGTTTTATTCGGAGTTTTCTATATTTTATATGTGAGCCAGGAAAGGCCAATTTCTTATGTTAACTGGTATCCTTCACACAATTGTCCTCCATCTTTCATTTCCACTACTGAGACACAGAATCTCCCAAATGTGGACCACTAAAGGAAAGTTATCACAGAAAAGATGGCAAGGACGTTACCATAGACTGAGCATAAAGTCTTTGGATTAGATCAAAGAAGTTATGGTGCATTGCTCTGTTACATGTCCAACGCTGACAGTTTATAAGCAACTAGTCTCAAACTGTTAATTCCAGGTGCTGCAAAAGCTGCATATTACTTGTTACAGAATAATTTTGGATTTGTTTACATAGCTTAACACCACTATTTTCACTGAATGGTAAATGCAGGTAGGAGAAAAGCAAAAGTAACATTTTGAACTGACTTGGTGGTAACTCAAGACATGTTAGATAAATAGTTAGGAGGACGAAGAAATAGCATAGACTGGTGAAATATTGCTGAAGTACAAGGACACCAGTATTCTTAAAGGCAATAATTTCCCCTTCTAGCTGGACTTACAAATTACATCTTGTGTTGTATTGTTACTCACCACCAAGACTGAGAACTCTATCTGTGGTTAATCATTCCTCAATCTCAGGCTGCAATTTCCCAGCATCAGACCCTTTAGACATCTAGAGATTCAAATGCTGTCAGAGATGTTATTCAAATGTAGACTTTCAGAGAGAAGTCCAGGGAGAAATTACTAGGCAAGCACCTACATCCTACCCACAGCAAAGCTAGTCTGTCTGTGTTTCTCTTCACCCACTGTAAAAACACCAACTCATTTCCTGCCTCTTTCGCATCACATCAGTAAAGACCATCAGGAGCTGTGAATCTAAAGACCTGGGATAAAGTAACAGCTCAGTGAAAACACCTACTTTATGTTCAGTGGCAGTAAGAATACCAGTTATTTTACTCTAAGAAATTACTGACAAAAAACATAATGAAAATAGTAGAAATTCATTATACAACCTCTTCTGTCTGTCTTCGCTCAGTTCACGCTACTTAGATTTTAAAAAGAACCTTAAAAATGATGAAGCTGGCAAATACAATTTGATGGGAGCTTAGGATGAAAGGATGAAGACAATTAAGCAATGAGACAGCAAGTCTAGTAAAAAACAAGCAAAAGTACTTTCCTGTAGTAATACACAGTGGAACCCAGTGCTGAGTGATGCTGTATAGGCCATAAGTATGAACAGCTGCAAAACAGACTACGTAATTAGATCCATTGGTGGTTATTAATTACAATGTCGAAAAGCAGCCTCTGGTTCAGGAATCACCTAATACTATGTTGGACAGTGGGAGCAGGAGAAAGAAAAAAATCACAGTGTGCTTGCTTTGTTTTTATCTATCATCATAATTAATTATTGGAAAATCACAGCTGACAGGTTAAGGAGTCCTGATTTGTCTGTTTTACTAAGGCAAAGCTCAATAAAGTACAGAAAAATTATCAAAATTATTAGAAGTCTGGCTTTTACAAAAGCAAAAAGAAGGATGTGACATAACTGCTAAAAAACCCCCAAACCAGTGAGGAGCTAAATATATAATTTCTCAGAATACAAGAGAAGGATCACTATGAAACAAAAAGGAACTATATTTTTGTACAATACCTAACCCATGGAACTGTCATGAAATATGGAGACATACATCCAGCAGATGCAGAAAACATTAAGTACTACATCTGGTTAGCACCATGCTTCAACCTGGATTTAATTTAAAGAGATTATTTGCCCCCCCCTCACTACTCCTTTACAGCATAATCTTAATTAAATATTGGTAACTAGTAAACAGAAGCACCATTAAATCAGGTCAAGGACAGTTAACATTCCTTGCAATCATCTACCTGTGAATGGTGAATGACTTGGTACCACCAGAGATACAAACTGTGACTGACTAGACCACGTAACTGAACTAATTCAGTGATTGTGTCCTGAGTGTTTTTTAGGGAAGAGTTCAAAGTTTGCAGTAGGAATGACAGGAAATAGAAATTCAGTATATTTCTGGTCAAAGGGCCATTTAATAAATAATTTTTATGTAAGGGCCTTAATAAAGGCAACCCAAAGAGATAATACTATTCCATTATAACAGAAATTTCAAACCAGTATCTTAAAATCTGAAATGTTAACAAGATAACTCTTATTGTTACTATATACCACACTGAGCATTCTGTTTCGTTTATTTCCCATAAGCAATTACAGTGCTTGCACAGAAATCTCTTCTATGTTTATTTGCCTTTCTTTGCTGTCCTTCAGAAAAGAAAATTTTGTGTTTCTCATAAAGGTACGCACTAGTTCAAATTTTGGTGCTATTCAGAGGTTCTATTTACCTGTGGTTTTCTAGTGGGTTAGATGGTAGCAGTGAAGTTCCTTCTGCCCTTCATCTCTTTAACAATCAATCTTCATCCTTCAACTTGGCTTCTTCCTGTTTTGCTTCTTCACTGTTTCAATTTTGCTTCTTTGTAACAGCTTCTACCACTAACCATATACTCCGGCCAGTAGTTTGCTTTTGCTTGGCAATGTTTTGGTGAAGCAAGGTGTTATGTAGTTATTCTACAACACTATATAAGATTTTCTCTATATCACTGCAGGCAGCTCCCTGTCCCCTACCTCAGCTTCTTTATCTCTATATTTGCAATGGTGTAGGTGGAAACGGCATTTGCCACACCAAAGGGAGCATCATCTGAAAGGGGACAGGAGAACCAATGATTCCTCAGCCACTAATCTAGCAGCTAAAACCTAAGTCTCACTGTTATTCTCTTTCTGCAGCTCCTCACTTTAGCAAATGAAACGTTACTTTTGCAGGCATTTATTAGTCTCATATTAATCCTCCTTTTCTGAAGAATTAATCATCTACTTTTTTTTGCAAGTGCTTTAAAAAGATTCTTTGGAATGGCAAGAATAGTGCTACTGATTTTCTTCAGCTTGTGAACATGTTTTATCTGCTACATAATTCCACAGAAGTCACTGAAGTGAGAAAACCTTATTTTTCCAGCCTATGAAGCACAACATTTCTGTGGTTTTGTTTGGTTGGGTTTTTTATTGTTTGTTTGGTTTTCTTTTGTTTTTTTGGTTTGGTTTTTTTTTTTTGTTTTGTTTGTTTTTTGTTTTTTTTTGTTTTTTTTTTNAAAGGGCAACTTAATGCACTGGAGATGGGGAAGGAGAGGAGAACATTTTCACAGAGAAGTACTTTTGGGGAATGGAAGTTTTCACTAGTGCAGCACTTTAAAGAAGGAAATCCAGAACAGGTCAACCCTGTCTTCTTATAATAGTATTGTTAGGGATAACACCAGGAATACAATTTTGCTTGTCAAGTTTGGAGTTAATTCTCAGATTTCCTTCATAAATAAATGAGCGTTTCAGAATACAGGTACTAGTATTTTTCCCTCTCTAATAAGACTCAAAAACATACTCCAATCCATCCTTTCACAGAATAAACTGTGATCATTAAAAAAACCTGTGATCTCGTAAAAAACAAAAAAAATCAGCTGTAAATGAGCAGCTTTCATTTCAGCCTTTTTGCTAAGAAAAATATTTGAAGAGAGTTTTCAGGATATAGATGTGCATTGATACTCAGCAACTAAAGCTAAGAGAATCGGGTTTGTTCAGCCTAGAAAAGAGAAGCTTCAGGATAACCTGATTGTGGTCTTCCAGTTCCTGAAGGGAACCTAGAAAAAAGGTGGAGAGAGACAATTTACAAGGGCCTGGAGTGACAGGACAAGGGGGAATGGCTTCACAGTAAAAGAGACTAGGTTTACATTGGATATTATGAAGAAATTCTTCCCTGTGAGGGTAGGGAGGCACTGGCACAGGTTGCCCAGAGAAGCCATAGCTACCCTATCCCTGGAAGTGTCCAAGTCAGGTTGGACATGGCTTGCAGCAACCTGGGATAGTGGAAGGTATCCTTGCCCATGGCAGGGGTGGGAATGAGATAATCTTCAAGGTCCCTTTCAATCCAGGCCATTTCCATGAGTCTATGAAGTTAAACTGTGGAAATACAGCACATTTCTCCTTTCCTACCACAGGGAAGCAGTCAGGCCCTGCCTTGCCCTTTCAGTCCTTTCTACACTGCTTGTTCAGATTGGCAAAGTTTTGCCTAGTGAAACTTAGCTGATCTGTATAAAAGAAAAAATGAAGTACAAGAATATAATTAACAAAAACAATGCCACAGATTCGTGGGCAATGGAAAAAGTTTTCCTGTCTTTTAGGAAAATGTAAAACTACCTTTAGCAGTATTTTCATGTATTTAATTTTATATGTGATGATACATTTAATTATATGTGACATTTAACTTACATTTACTTTCTATTTTTTTTTCTTGTATATCTTTAAAATATATCTGGTCTTTGCATATTTATGCTTGGTAATGTAAATACTTGGTCAGTTAGCTCTAGCTCACTTTTCAGATTGAAACACCAGATAATAACTACTTTCAAGCACAGCTGCTTTGAGTTAGATTTGAACCTGCAGCAGTTCTAAATGTTGTTGCTGATTTCCAGAGGTAATAAGTATCTTCTGATTCTAGCATATTCTAAATTCTGTATGTATTTTCTTAAAAAAAAAAAAAAAATTAACTTACTAAATAATCCCAAAAGCTATTTCTTGCTAACCAGGTAAGTTTCACTCTTCATTCAGGATGGTTGAATGAAATGAATTCTAAGCTATTAACATATAAACTTTGTCTCTTCAGAGAGCAACATACTATTCTTGGATAGCACATGACTTCTCAATTAATCTGTTAAGTGCTTTGGGTAACGTTCAGAAAAGAACTGATTTAACATCTGTCTCCAATATAAAAATGATGTGGCTATTTTTGCCTGCTGCTGAGCTTTTAAGATGTACAGAAAGAGTTCATGTCTATACTTTTTAGTAGCATTGAGGGCTTACTATATTACTCAGTGCTTTATTAGATTAATAGGATCTTGCAGTTAAAGATTTCATATTATATATGAAAATACATATGCAAAGCATAGTATGGATAAATGGTTTGATTATATTTGCCCTGAGAATTCCAAATTAATTTTGGAATTCAAAAACACACTCAAAACACCAAGGAAACAGGCACCTTTTTAGTAGAAAGAGATTGTTACAGTTGCTCATGTTCAAAGAGCTAAAGCCCACACTAAGTGTCAATGTAAAGAGGAACTTAAATTTGAACATTTTATACTCTAAGAAAAATAAATTGCAAGACCTACTAACAAAAAGGGCCATTTTTCTAGTATGCATGAAAAGAAATGGGAAAAAACCTCTTATTTGGATGTTGTCCGATCTTACATTTGATATCAGTTTGTCTATCTTCTAGTAAGCCATAAATAAAAACAGAGCACTTTTTTTAAGTCCTACATTGCAAGATACCTGAAAAACAGGGAATTAGTGTTCATTATTCTTTGACTCGGTTTCTTCCATAGTTAAAGGAGCAAGCCAAAAGCCAACAATTCAAAGATCCAGACATCAAAGCAAGAACAAAACTCTAGCTATGCAGCTTAAAAAGCAAATAAACAAAGAATTTAATTTTTGACTAAATATTTTAATTTTGTTGGGTTTTCTTGTAAATTAAGCCTAGGTAATCCTGACCTTGACGACAGCAATTGCAAAGCTGGTGGAAAGAATCTTCAAGGTGCTTTGCCATTATGAAATAATCTTGCTACAGAGTAAGTCTCTCCCATAGCAAGCTGGTGTCTTCTCAGGCAAGCATGGTTCACTGCATATTATAAGCTAGCTGTATCTATACTGTATCAAAACTATCTTGAATATTTACACTGATATTTCCGACTCACCTTAGTGTCAACTCTGCTATTTGTAGTTCCAGAGTGTCCATGGGATAGAAAACATTACTTTGCTCTCTGCAACAGACTTCAGAAAACAGTCATCCTGCTGTTACTGGTGGTGCAATTCTAGTGCATGTGCCTTTGCTTGATACCTTTGAAATGGTTCAGAGTATTGAAAGATAAACCCATTATTATGTATAAAGTAAGATAAAGTTCACAATCCTCCAACAGGAAAAGTCTCAGTAGTTAGAATAGTGGTAGACTTACAGGGTTTTCTTCATCTTGATTGTAAAAGCTGAGGAAAGAAGTGTGATTTTAATAACACACAAACACATCACTAGAGGCAAGGTTCCCCTCCTACTTAATGACTGAAATAGCCCAAATCTGGACTGTATCCTTATCTTGATTTTGGGTTTGCCTAAACTGTTCTATTATTGAATGCTAAGAATTTTTATTGGAAGCTGAGCAAAATCAGCATGACTGAAAACTCACTGCTGCCTCCTCATTAATATGCCAGAAGGACTGTCTGACATTTCTATGGAATGTCTGTGCTCTTGGGACTGATGATTCAGTGTAGAGCTGTTTGGAATTTCTACAAAAGTTCAGTCCTCCCTTCTCAAATGGCTTCATTTTACTGATCTGTCAAACAAAACTAAAAATAATAGATTTGTGTGCAATTAGAAGGGAAAGGATGGAAATTTCACTGCACAGTGTATTAGGTAACTAATTAGAAAGTAGAAGCTGCATTTTCAAAAGTAGTGTGAAATGTATCTCCCATGTTTAATTCTTTTTTTTTTCTGCAGTTAGGGAAAGAAATTATGCTAAAAATTTAAGGTGCATAGTAATACTCAAGGTAAAGGAATATGCAATTAAGATTTCTGTGAGGTCAATTTGACAAAATTTGTTCCTTGCTTGTCAGAGTTCCATGAAAGATAAGGAAAAAAAATGTTTAGGGCTAGCAACTCACAAATTCAGTGATAGTTTCCACTGGTGCCTGCTAACCCAGGAGGAGAAGAGGCTCAGCCTCAGGAGTTGCCTGTGATTCTAATAAACTGGCAAACTCCAAGTCCAAACCCAGTGCAGCTCATTAACTCCTCCTGTAATCATTCTGTACAGGGCAACTGCTGTTGAAGCAAGTGGGGATATGAAATATCACAGACATATACAAAGAGGAAAATAACCACATAACATTTGCATATACCCAGAAATACAGTCAAACACTTTTGATTTACTATATAAACATTTCAGCTTTCAATTGCTGAGTTCAGGAATGACTAGCTGAAACAGAAGAAAATCTGCTTCCTTCATGAGGGCATCCACAGAGGTGGAAGGCTGGCAATAGGGGTAGGAACTAGATGATCTTTAAGGGTCCTTCCAATCCAAATTCCAAAGAATCAATCTATGATTCTTTGATTCATCACATTGGCAGGAAAAACTGACAGTTAGGGTGTAAAAAGAGTAAGGCTCCACCTACACAAGAGTCTACTTTGGGGAGAAAAAAAAAAAGCTAGGCTGAATTTCAAAGTCAAAAAGAATTTAAACTCAATTCAAAACAGCGACTCAGTCCATTACTACTGTCATGAAGTTCTAGCTAGAGACCACAGTTCATCAGCTTCAGACTTATGTCATCCAATACACCAGGTATAAAGATGCCACTGGAACCCTGCTAGCTGACTTCCTCTCTTATCCCAGCCACTACAACTGCTAGCTCCCAGTTACCAACTTTACCCACTAGCTGGGTCTGTGGAGGACCAACTGTTAGTGATAGCTACAGAAAATTCTTCTCACAGCCCATTTTTAACTTGTAATTTCACACACCCTCTGCCTGTTTTCTGTACCACAGGTTTTCCTGTAAGTAAGCTGAGTTCTTGCTACCCACCCTACTGCAAGAGAGTTAGTATTTCCTGACCACTCTAATATTTCACGCCTAAGTATAGCAGCTATGTAGTACTGACTAAACATTTATGTTTCTGCACATGGATCCAGAAAGAGATACTCACCATTCTCTAACTTTGCACATATGAATGCTTCCAACCTCCGTCCTCCCCCAAAGTTACTTGCAATTACAATTCATGTAGGTCTCCTAGATGCTTAATAGAACAGTATTTTATTCTGCAGGAACAAAAAAGTCACCTAACAAATGCACTTGTGATATAAATCCAAGACCTCAGTTAATAGCTGGGAAGTGGACACAACCTGAGAGGCAACATTTAAGTGAGGAAACAATGCTGGGACAAACCAGATTCTCAAAATCTGCTTTCGTTTTACATAGCAGAAATAGCAGGACTCTGTATTTATTTTCATATCTTTATTCATTCAACAGTGAAGAGGGGGAAAGGCAGAAGACTAAACACATAAGACATGAAGATAAACTAAAATGATTTAGGAGCATAATTTGAGAAGATAACAAAACAGCATTTTTAAAAATAATATTCATGGGCATCAGTAGCAAGAAACTGGGGCACAAGGTAGAGAAAAGTATGTAAACTCACTAGCAAAGAACAAAAAGCCATACCTTCAACTCATAAATCTATAATCCTATTCTAATGACACATGTAGATTTAAATTCAAAGTATCTGAGACATTTATCTGTCAAAATAAATTGGAAATAAAAAGTGAATAAATAACCTCCAGAACCTTTCTCTTCCACCCACATCAATAACTAAACCTTATCACAGCAACTTTTTCTTTAGAGGTGCCATCATAGTCTTGTGGTCAGTTGTGCTTGGAGCACCACTTACCAGAGAGACCCTCATGAGACAGTAGCAAGAAGTAGTGTTCAAAATTTAGTTCTTAAATGATGCCTTTTTGGTCTCATCAGCAGTCTTCAGCAAGTTGATACAGCCTGAACAGACATAGTATAATGACCTTTCCCAAATACTCTTTAACCCCAACAGAAGGGCTGTATTTGCATGTTTATCACCCTGATGCCTCAGAAGGGAACTTAGCCAGGAAAGCCACTTCTAGTGGAAATGTCAAAATAATTGAGATGAGGAATAAGGATTAGTTGCCACCCTGTGGAATGAGAGCACATCTGCATGGATAAAACCTTTCGTATTATACTCTGGGTAGAAACGGAAGATAAGCAATGGGCCAATTTAAATAAGTTCTTCAAAAAAGAGAATGTTAAAAGATACCTAGGAAGAGTCTGGGTATTAAAGCAAGCTCAGCATGAGACTTCGGTTTTATACATTTAAGTCATTATACTGCAGCAAGTGACCAAGCATAATGACTACAAAAAATTAGTGACAGAATTCAAACAACTCTCCCTCCCAGGAAAACTCCATTAAACCCAGTCATTTAACACCACCGTGCTTCAGCACATGGGTAAAAAAGTGACAGTGTCATGACTAGGCATTTTCCAATGTATGTTTAATTCCAAACTTCCCTCTGGTCCTTAAATAGACTGGGCAGTATCAGAGACAGGAGACTGCACTAGCTGAACCAATTCAGTTTGGGTTGGCCTTTTCTCTGCTTTCCTTTTCCGGAGGGAGTAGCCTTCCTGCACTACAGTGGCTCTATGCATCAGTTACCATATTCTTGTGGTAAATACAGATTAGTCGAAACAGCTGGCTTTTACAAAAATTAAGCTATTAAATGCTGCTTCATTCTATTTAAGTTAATATATTCATTGCCCCAAATAAGCAAGCGATAGCAGCAATGTTATAATTTCCATTCAGTTGCTAGATTCCCCAACAGAGCCTAGAAAAAAGAAGCTTGGAAAAAAATCTGTGGTTTGGCTTTGGCTAAATTTATACCCACACACTTCCTATAAAACTGACATTAAGTGTTGATAGTAGAGAGCCTTTACATTATCTCTATACTGGCAGAGATAAATACACTAAATACAAAGCTTAGCCACAAAAACCCGTTCCTACCTCTCTCAATAATAAGTTAATTTCTTATAACTCTCTAAATCATTAAATGTTTCGTATAGTGCACACTCTTGAGATGAAGCATGTCAGAGCAATCCACAACTTGAAATTTAACACCTGTCCAAAAGCAGGTGTTGGCTTACCTAACTCTGATCATATGATGGAAAATTAGAAACATATTGACTATATTTTATTCTTCTTGGATTTTTTTCCCCCAAAGTCTGACATTGAAGAATCTCCAGGACTACTCTATATTCTATTCCTCTTTCCTACAGAAGCCTCCTGGTATGTTCTGGATCCTCCTTCAGTCTGCAAGTCTCCACCTATCCTGTTGCAAATAAAAGATTCTTTCAACATTGGAAAGGAGCATACTGTTTCATTATGCTCCTACTAGGATTTCCATGTATTTCGAGAGTGAAAGTAAAATAACCTATGTTCCCCTTGCTGCTTCCTGCATAACCTCCTGGAGTATTAGCCACTCCTCTCAGTTTTGCATTGCCAGGAGTCATTAACCAAGAGAACAGGCCTAGCCCTGGGGTATGCTGCTAGCTGCTGGTCTCTGATTACTTTCTGGTACTGATCTGCCCCCGTTGGGCCTGGCCATTAAGCCAGTTTTTTTTCTCCACTGCACTGTCTGCTCATTCAGCCTGCACTTCATCATCTCTTTTTACGTAAGAATGTCAAAATCCCTTGGATCCATATGATCTTGTACAGTTAACAAATACAAAAAGTCAGATTCTTTTTGTGCAATGCATGCACCAATAATTAGGTCATTGACTTTAAAAAACAAATAAAACAAACCAAAGCCAAACAACCAAAAAAACCAACCAAATCTGTCTGTTCTACAGAATGCTAACTCTCTGTTGCCATGGTTGCAAATTACCATAGTAACATTAGATACATCTGTATTTTTAGATTAAAATTGCTTCTCTTTTCACAGAAAATAAGATCCAACTGAAAGAAGATACTCATCATTACCAGGAAATACTACTAAAATTCAGAGTATAAAGTAGAGGAACACAGAGCAATTGGTTAATTGCAAAAGCAGGGGTGGGGGGGGGGGNATGTAAATTTCCCTCAGTTAATGCTTTTAAGGAACTTGTGGGCTGGGCAAAAAAAAAAGAATACTTTGTTCCACAAAAGAAATAAAAAAAAAAAAAAAAAAAAAAAAAAAAAAAGTGAGGACAGTTGTTCTGTAACACTACTGTCTCAGCAAGCCTCACTGGATAGCGGCTCAATCAGAACACCCAGAAAGCTTAAATAGTCTTTTCAGTTAGAGGTTAACAGCAGTATTATTTCATATTTCTCCATTGGAGCCCCAGTTTGTTTTCCCCCTCATCCCCACGGAGGACCTTCACTCGTACACAGGAAATATTGGTGTTCAGCTGTCAAAATTGAACTAACTGTTATCAAATATGTCTCTGTGGTCTCATGTTCAGTGATTTTATGTTATGCTTATACCCTCTTGTGGACAAAAAGGAATTCACAACCCTCCATGTGCCATACTTCCTTTTAGATCAGCACTGTGCTAATGGGAACTTTGACATGAAAATGCTGAGTCAAGCCCAAGCATCTTTAATTTGAGAAATAATCGAACAGAGGAGCCAGAAATGAGAGTCCATTAACTCAGTGCTTTCCCAAATAAGGCAGCAGCATGAATACAAAAGGTTTCTATTCAATACTAGGTTTGATGATCAGGATAATTTCTCTCCATTTTATAGTCACCAAAACTTTTTTTACTTCTTTCTTTTTGGTAAGTTACTAAGCACTATTTGTGATAAAAACTTAGTTTCCTGGTATGTAAAACTGTATATGCTTGCCATCCAGACTGACTTTCCTCCCAAACCTGCTACAAAGACCATGATTGATTTCCCTACCTAAGTCAGTACAGCAATGTATTTCCCCTGCTGCCAGAAATGCTTTCAATGTTTGACATAGTCTCAGACAGTTATATATTACAGTTATTTTGCTCCTTTACTATTCACTTATTTTTGCAGTGTTCCCATATATTTTACTTCTAACATTATCTGGTTAAATGCAGACAGAATGCTCTTGTCCAAAGTGTCTGCAGTAAAGACATTTCAGCCAGAATCCACTGCAAGAAAAGGGAAATACATCAAACTACGCTATTTGCAATAAATGCTCAGATTCCACCTGGGAATCCAGCCTTAGGTCTTGCTGCACAAGTTACATGTACTAATCTAGTATATAGGTTTAAATAACGAAAAAAGGCTAAATTACAGCTCTAATACAGTCTATTTCAAGTCTCCATGGCCAGTAAAATGGAAGATAGCCCTTGTTCAGTAAGAGTAAACATAAAAAACATAACGAATTCACAGAAGAATAGAAGCTCAGAAACAGAGTTTGTAAGGGGCTTTAGGCAAAGATTTTAGGCATATAAATAGCAATGACCTAAATTTGCCTGCAAAGTTGCAGAAGAAAACCCCACCAATTTGCCACTGTTTCTTTACACTTCATATTATTTTAATTCCTGTTCTCATTAGAAATAGAGCACTGGAAATTCTGACACTGAGTTTTGGGATTCTACAGATAACTGTGTGTATGAGCATAGCTAAGTCCAGCATTTGGTTCACCCAAAAATGCAGGCTTTGGCAGGGGGCAGAATTTCCCAGGCAAACATACGCTTTCTCTGAAGCTTCCAACATAACACATCTCCAAAGTGATGACAGATGCTTGATATTCATCTGGTCCTCCCTGCAGATCGGTTGCCTCCTGAGGTAAAAGCCAAACTTTATTGTTCTGAAGGGATGAAAGTTTGAAGAATCTCAAGGTATGTAGGTCAAGCCCAGTTTGAGAAAGG
>VZRX01002849.1:8564-42641 GCA_013398075.1 Notiomystis cincta
AAAAAAAAAAACAAAACAAACCAGGATGTTTGGCTGTCGTTAGATAGCATAGTCCCCCAAAGCCAAAGAATCTTCACTCCAGAAATTGTTTAAAAGGGAAATCTAAGAAGTCACTGCTTAACACCAAAGGTAAAGCTTAGTAAAATGCACTAGGAACTTTGTCTAAATTTTTAAGAAGCAAATGGAATGTTGTTGATCAAAAAGACTGCCCTATTCTACTTTGTAAAAATGCTAATTTAAATATCCATTATGTAAAATTGAAATAGATCATCTCTACAAGAATATGCAACACTGGCATTTCATAAATATATTTTCTTTGTAAGTGCTTCGACAAAAAAAAATGAAACTTAAATGATGAGAAATCTCACCTCTACTTTCATACTAAGGGTTGTATTTTTTTAATGTTTTTCAGACATGAGGTCATCTATTCCAATTTGATAGCATTTTGTATGTTCTCACTGTTCCTGTCATTTGGCAGATATACACCAGGCTGTATGGTTCATGGTCTGTCCTGTTACTTTCAGTCGAAGACAAAAAGAACATTTGAAACATGATTAATTCTGACAAACTGCCTATGATTTGACTTCTATCACGTTTTTATTGGCATGGGTGTTTAAATGGTTCTGTTAGTACTGTCTTTGCACAGTTCTGAGTTATCTTTTACTTAGTACTATTTATTTCATAATGTAGTAATCATCAGCCTTACTAATGACCTTGTAGCCTTTCTTATATGCACATAATGCACATTTTCCAATGGCTAGAAAATGCAAAATACTAGTGGATATCATTGCATCAGATCTTCATGTCTTTCTCAAAAGGACTGCTAACCTCTGGGATATATGAGGTAGTAAAATGATGATTGTAAATGAGTAGCACATAAGAGATATTTTCTTGAATTTAAAATTATTGCAGCCAGTTTCAGCATGTAAATATATAATAATGTTGGCTAGTGTGTAATTCTTGAATTTAAAAATATAAATAAAGAAAACCTAAAATATGTACATGTAGTTGTGTCATGTTGGGCAGGCTCTTCTCTCAAAGCCACAGATTTCAGTTTTCATCTGAAGTGAACAACTCTGGATCAGAAAGGGACTCAGAAGTTGGGTGTTGAGGCACCTGAAATGTAGGATGAGAAGGGGGAACCATAACATGGTGTTAATTTGCCTGTGCAGCCCCTGGGGGACTTGAGTGTCTGGGGAGTGTCAGAAATGTACAGTGAGAAAGAAGCCTGGTGTTGGTCAGTAAGGAAATGATGAGAGGAGGAGGAACAGCTGAAAGATCTCAGAAGTTCAGTAACATCTGCTCAGGGTCAACTCTTGTGGATCTGTTCTTGATGGTGAATTGCTGGTGTCCTCTTGCAGAAATATGGAAGGGGCTGTTTGAAGTGGAATAGTATTTCCTTTTACATTAAGTGGTCTTAAATCTGAATATGTGGACTTCAGAAATGGAAGTCCCAAGTTTCATTCCTTCCTCCTCCTACTAGGATTTAACAGGAGAGATTCTGGATGACAAATTATTGTCCCTTTCAGGATGGTGGATTTAGGAGATTTTCCTGTTGGAGTGGTTCAGTTGAAGAACAGTTCAAGGTGAGCAGAGAGCACTCAGGCATGGTTGTGAGAAGCTCTGATTTCTGTGGACAAGGCTGTAGCAGGGATTAGAAGCTGAGTCTCTCGTGCTCCACAGTAAAATGTCCACTAATACAGGTCTGGTTTTGCTGCTTCTTTCTGTCTTAGTGGAATTTGAGCCTTAAATATACTTCAGACTTACACTTTTGTTTGCTGGCTGTGCTGCGTGAACAGTTCATGTCCATTAGTTCTTGTTCTCTGCTGTCCCAGCCCTAATAACAAGAAATCCACAGTTATGTTTCCAAACCCCAGTATTGCTACATGGGGGATGTTGCAGGGTGTTTATTGGTACCTTTAGCTGCACATTCCTGCAGTTGGTTCTTTGGCAGATCCTACCAGGGAGAGCAGATGGAGCACCAGAAAAGGGAACAAATGGCCATCAGACAAAACGCTGCCAAAGGCTAAAACTGCCAAATTCTCATTTTTGTCTGGAAATGCAGACAGCAGTCGGTAATTCTTTTTGAAGTTGTCCACCTGGCTATTCTCTGTACCAGCCCCACCACAGCACTGCTTTAATGACTGATCTGTTCTCTTTTCTGTGGATAAAGGGCACCAGTTCTGCAAAGAAAGAGCAGAGGTTGAAGATGGGAAGACTTGAGTCTTACAGATGGTACTGAGGTGAGGAGCTGCTGGGTGCAGGATGCTGACTCTGTGTCAGGAGACACAGAGCATGAGAAGTGAAAAGTGAAATATTCCAGACTGTTAAGGAAAGCTCAAATATGACTTTCCTCCCTCACTGTTTAAAATATCACATCTTCCTCTGAAGCTTCTGAAAAGGAGAGCAAAGTTCTGAAAAAAGACTGAAACGTCAGCACAGTAGCTTTGTTACAACTCTGTGATATACTGTTGCCCCTTATTTTTGAGATTATTACACGTTAGGAAGCAAAGTATTTCAACTGTAAGACTTGTTCATGATTTCAGAGACTAAAAATATTTATGTTCATTGGTGAGAGTCGTTTCCAAATCAAAAATGTCCATCTACTGTTTCAGTTGTCTGTGTTTATAAATGCATTTTATGTTATTACATCCTAACAGGAGTTATATGAAATCATCTGGCACAAAAATAAGGCTAGTACTATAGGGTATTTGAATAATTTATTTCCTTTACTCTGAGTTTTAACACTTCAGAACATGTGTAACATGGCCTCTCCATTCAATTTACTAGATTGCAAATTAGAAACATTAATAGCAACTTCTTATGGGTAAATTGCACTGTTGAATATATCTTGATAATCTAAAATTAACAAAAAATGAGAGAAATTATCTCACATCACAGTTCTTAATTTAGAAAAGGAAAATCAGTATTTTAAAGAATGAAATTATGCATCTGTCAAATACTGAACAGCTGTGAAACAGTGAAATAATGGGAACTGGCATCTAACACATTGTAACTGCTTCATATAAATAAATGCAACATTATAACTACATAGCAAGTATGTTCACTAACATAAATTCTGTGGTTATCAAAATTAATGACCAGCATGACATTTCTAATTCATAATGCTTGTTAGTCTTGAGGGATATCTAGAATGATTCATTTATTATGGTGTTCATTTGAGTCTAATCAAGGGATATATTAAAAAAAAAAAAAAAAGAAAAAAGGGTATTTTAAGAAAANNNTTGTTATTTGAGGCTAATCAAGGGAAATATTAAAAAAAAAAAAAAAAAAGAAAGATGGTTATTTCAAGAAATGTGGGTTGGCTATTCAGGTGATGAAAATTGCTTATATAAAAGGGGATGTGCTTCCCTTGGCTGAGACTCTGGGCCAGGTTTTCTGGGGAGAGAGGGAGTCCTTGTTTCAATGTTAGTGCAAAACTTTTTAATACATTTTATTCCTGGAACAAAAGTATTTTTTCCCCTCTGACAGATTGTCAGAGCTGACATACTGCATTCATTTTGGCACTCTAATGGCTAAGGGCACGCTTCCAGCTGAGACCACTTCTTGAAAATTTTCTCTTTTTTGGAAAAAATATAGCCAAGGAAACAAAGCTTGCTTAGGTTCCCTTACAAACACTTTAAATTGTGTAAATTGCACATTTTTAGTTTTGGTGCTGTTTTGTTTTCAGATGGGACTTGAGGAGAGCTCTGCATAACTGGGTATTTATGGTCACACGTACTCTCATTTCTCAGCTTGGTTGACATGTCTGAAGCCTGCTGCTTCTTAAGCCCACATGAAACTGGGCTGTGACCTTTGAGATCTTGTTAAACATTCCCAAAGATCTTTTTTGAAGACTCTCACTGATCATGTCAGAATTTAACCTTCAACCCTTTGTTGAAATTTCATGGCAGTGATGCTCATGAAGGTGCTGTGAAGGGACATCCCAGGCGAGCACAAGAGTGCAATGTCATGCAGGAGACAGGGATGAAGTCCTGTCAACGCTCTTTGACAGCAGCAAAAAGGGCAAGATGTGCAATGATAAATCCAAACCCACAGCACAAGAACTGATGTGGTCATGGTAGGGTCAGTGCAGTTCCATCACAGAGGGTGACATTTCCACTTCCGTGTCATGCAAGGAAATTGTTTCTTCAGGTGAGAAGACATTGACAGAAGGAAAGTGGATAATAAACAAATCAAAACCTACATGTCAGGACAGCAAGATTTATCTGCAAGATTTGCAGAAAAATTGGATTGGTTTTGATGTGCTTCTGTGTTTTAGGTCATGAAAAATCGAGGCTTTTTTATTGCTGCTGTTGTTAGTCATCATTCAAAAGATATCTGAATTGGAAATATGTGCCAAACAGACAGGAAAAAAATTGCTGGACTGAAAAAAGGGGGGAAAAAAACAACAAAAAACCAAAACAGTGTGGAGAAATCCAGCCAATTCCCTCCCATTCTATCAAACAGCCACAAAATGCAACCTGCATCACCTAATGTATTTTCTTTTTTCTCCCACTCATAACATACTGTAAAATTAGACGGTTTTAAGACTGTAGGAAGAACAAATTTATTCTTTCTTCTTCCCCAACCTTAATTTTAATGTTTTCTTTCTTAGACAAGTTTGGGAATTTAGCAGGATGACTTTGGTAAATTCCAGCAAAAAATATAAGCCTTAATTGGTTTTGGAAGGGTCCCTATATCTCTTTAAGAAAGGTTAAGTAGTATTTATTTGCCTTCATTACTACCCAAAGCAATGGGATTACTGAAACAGTTTGACATTCAAACTAGTTAAGGATGAGAGAAAGGCAGGGAAAATCTTTCTATGAGGTCCAGACAAAAGGAAGAAACAAAAAAATGGAAAGGACAGGCAGATGAAAAGTAAAAGTTGTTTCCTCACCCATGCTGTAAGATTTTAAAGTAAACACTACCTGCTCCTCTGGCATAACATGTTTTCCTGTCTTTTAACTGCAGCCCAGCCATCCATCAACCACCTGGGTTTTCCCATTCCAGATTGCTTACAGGAAAGTGATGTGAGGTAATAGCTCCTGGTGGTGATGAAAGGAAAGGATGTCCAGCATCCAAATCCTTGCATTTTCCCTAGATGTGTATTTTACATTTGACAATACCTGAAAGCAAACACCAAGGATTTGTTCCCTTTACTGTGCCCAAAGGATTTATGAAGGTGTTAAGCACCCATTTCCATTTATTGTACACATCCTGAGAAATATTTGAGTGGTTGTATCAATGGAGGAGGGGAAGAAAGAACTTTCTCCTTTAAAAACTGAGATAACAAGACAAATCTGTTGCCCTGTAAATAAAAATACTTTGCCTAGATTTTGGAAGCACTCATGCATATTGCTAAAATAGAAACTACACTTTATGCAAAATCTGTACACTGCTGAGAAGAGAGTTGGCCTTGCTCATTTCTGCAAGAATTAAAGTGACTTATTTAATTCTAATGAAATAGAATGATATGGACAAAATTATATGGAAAATATCAATACAGGTGCCCCTGTAGTGCAACATTCTTTAGCAGAGGCAGAATGCCAACTCTGGAAGAGGATGACAATCATGTGCAAGCAGTCAATTTTGCTATGAGGCATTAAATTAAGATTACCATAGCTTTTGCATATTGTGGATTTGGAAAGAAGTTTTGGGAATTCCCAACACATTTGTTTGACAGACAGTAAGCCTGCTATCAGATTGGGATTTGCCTCAGGTTTGCATCCCATGTGGAATCCCCCTTTTTCTCTCCTACACACTATTGTTGAATTAGATGTGAAGTATCACATTAATAGTATTGTTATACCTGTGCCTTAACTATATCATTAATTGATAACTGTATTATTTAAAAGTATTATGTAACTAAAGCACTTTGTTACTGTTATTTCAAAGGAACAAGTGACAGAACGAGATAATGTTAAGTGAAACTCTCATCATTTTAGTAATATCTTTAATAATTTCTCATGTCATCAAAGGCTTGTAAGAAGTGAGGATCTAGAAATGAAGTTTCCAGGCTTTGAAATGCAAGAAGTCAACCTAAATTTTCAAAATTCCAAGGTGTGCAGATCACTGCACTGAATGGACATGCTAAATATGCCCTTGTGTTTTGGAAAAGAGCCCCTTTTATCTGCTGGTCACTCCCTGTACTCTGCAGGTTGTCAGGTCTCAGTCCCTGGCAGCCATGAACAGACCAGACACTCACAGTCCACCTGCAAGGACCATGTGAAATAATGAAGTAACAGATACATCACAAATAAAAAGTCCCTTTGTAGACAGCTGGGGCCTAATTAATTTGCAGCACAGCTGAGGAAGGCAGAGCCCTTGGCCCTGCAGGTATTACTGGATTTTGTTACTGCACCAATTATGATAAAGCATTGCCAGCACAGAGAGCAGAAAGGCATTTGCTGTGCACTTGGAGAGAAGGGTTGCTACTTATTAGTCTGCTGGAAAAGTGTATAGTGATCCTTTGTATTTGTTTTCTTTAAGTTCTGACTGTAGACAAACAGGAGATTTTCTGTTTTCCTTTCTAGTGACCAACAAACTGACCTCCCCCCTGTTGCTGTCTGATCCCAGATAAGTGAGATCTCCAACAGGATGTTCCTATAAGACAAGTAGACCAACATTCCTCATTTCATTGGAACCAGCTCCTTTTCTGGCTGCTATGGTTCATTATGGTTAGTCCATTATAAATTACATAGAGTCTCCAGGGACCTGTTCTATACTTGAAATATCACAAGACAGCTGTCATGCATAATGCTGCAGTGAGCTGCTATATTTATATCCACTAAAAATGTGCTTTATGTTGCAGAGTGACCCACTTTAACTTTGATGCATAAATGGATTGGTTTTCCTCTTCAGTATTATCTGTTATCTTCTCTTTGTCCACTGAAATAACTTGCTTAGAAAAGGCCTCAGACAATCTGTTATTTGTGCTTGGTGTATTGTGTGACTATCATCATTTTATAAAACTTGGCCATACTTCCAAATTCCCCTAGAGACAAAGCATGCAAAGGGCAATTTTGTCTGCCAGCCCATGTAAATTCTATCAGACTACATAAACAGACAACAGTGGCAGATTGGCTCCTGGAATTTATGGTTTCCTCTGCTCCTAAGCAGTTTGCACAGCAAATAGATAGAAAAGACTGTAAAGCACAAGTTATTCTAACATATAGATAATGGCAGTTTACTTCTATAGTTTTCAAATGTGCTCTATGAGACAATTTTAAAAGCTTTTTGCCTTTTTTTTTTTTGTTGTTTATAAGAATAAGAATTCTTCAAATTCTACCCTATTTTTAACAACATTTTAAAAACCAAACATTACTCTCTGATGTTAAATTTTCACCCTCTTAGAGGGGAGAAAGGGAGCAGACTTATGCTTAAAATGCCTTCAGGACACTATGTACTATAAATCATTATCTACAAGAAGTATGTCCACACAAATTCTGTCATAAAGCTTACCTATAATAAAAAAATATACAGTAAGACATTTATGCTATTAATTGATTTGGCTTCTTGACAGGGTTAAATAGCTATTTATTCCACTATAATATATTCCACTCTGTAGAAATTTATAAGGGAACATAGTGAAGAAGAGAGGCAAGAAAATTTGAAAAATTTCTGGTTTGATTTTTTTTTAAATCACCTTAAGATGGTCAAAAAGGGTCACTAGCAATTTTATTCTTTCCAGGCCAAACACATCTCCTTTGTCCTAAGTGACTGCACACAATCTGAGAAGTTGGATTAGATGACTGCTGTAGGTCCCTTCTAAATGAAGTATTCTATTCTGTTCAGTTCAATTCAATTCATTTTTGTCCTGAGAAAATGACATGGCATCCACTGCTCCTGAAAACCCTGGAACTGATGTACTGTGATAATGAACTCTTCTGGGCCATAAACTCAGTTTCCACTCTTGGACACTGTCTTAAGTTACAATGTAAGATGTAACCAAAAGTATGTGTTCTGTTACCATCCTCATAAGCTGTTAAAACACACAGGGCAGTGTTCTTTATCTCCTCCATGACCCATCCCTGATAACTCCCTCCAGGGGATATCTCCACTAATGGGCCCTCAAGTCTCACTGCATGACCCATAAAATTACATCAGCCCACTATGAAATGCTCTGCCCAGGGGGAGGAACCAAACATTCCTACCTGGGTAGAATCTGAGGTTTGGAACACCAAGGGCAGCCTTCTACTGGATTCCCAGAGGACAAGAGCCCAATAACCACCACTGCACCTCCAGAGGAAGACCAGACCCTTCCACAGAATCACAGCTTCAACAAAACCACATCTTTCACTCCAACAAGACTGCAGCCACCCTTTAATTCTACTGCTACCACCACCCTGACCAAGAGGTGTCAGGCTGCATCCTGACTCTGTCAGTTTAAGCCAGTGTTTCCTGCCTTTATTTTATTTTTCCTATTAAATTGTAGTTCTGACTTGGAATCTCCCACTGGTTTATTTTCAAACTAGTACAGATAGAGATGGGTGATGGAAGTTCTCTTCCTCCAGATGTCTTGGCTTTATTAGTTGAATGTTGGGCTATGTTACAGTTGTAGTTTTTGCAGTAGTAAATACCAAGCTGTCCCCACCTTTCCCCATTCTTCTTCTCTTGGAGTCCTTCTTAAGAGAAAAATCTCTCTTTTTAAAACAGAAGAGAACTGTGGAGTTACTTAAGGAATCCAGGGGAAGGACTCCTCACTGTCTCTGAATGCTCCTGCTGTTTCACTATTCAAAAGACAGAATATCACATATCCCAATGTTTTAATTTAAAATTTCAAACTCAGAATGCTTATCCTGATCTTTTCACAACATTATGTGTCCTGTCTCCTGATCTTTAAAATAGATTTAAATTAGCTGTGTTTGTTACCAGCAATGCACAGGAAGAGTTGCATTCAATTTAATTTAAAATACATTTTCAAAATGTGAGGTCTAAATAAGGTTTGTTCAGGTGAAGACTTGAAGGGGTACTAAAGCACACACTAAGACATATTCTCTCCAAATATTTTTTTGCTCAGGCAATTTGCTACACTTGCCCTTTCTGTGCTTGATTTAAAAAAAAAATGTTTATGCAGTGGTGTTTGCAACTTTCTTTTGACTTTAGACTATTTTAGGGAGAAGATAAACACAAGTGAGGGTCGAAGAAATGTATGTACATATCACCATTTCAAATGAAGTTAGTGAAAATGTCAGGAGTCTGGGGCAAAAAGTTCTGAGGCTTTAAAATTTGAACCTCGTAGCCTGTGTGGAGTCTGGAAGCTCTACTTGATCAGCTGGACATCAGGAAAGTTCATGCATAACCTCGGGGTTTGTAAACAATAAAAAAGTTATTTAAAGCCGATTTTAATGAAGAACCAGAGTGTTCATGGGTTGCCTTTTGAATGGTAAAGGTTAATGTAGACTGTAATTACTGACTGGGGTTTTTTCTTGTTTGGGCTATTCCTGGATAGGAAAATAGTTCAACAATCTCATTAGAAGTCTTGTCAAACTTGGAAACACCAGAATTTCTTGACTAGATCTGATGATTCCACAGATGATACTTAAAATAGTCCAAAGAATATTAAGAAGGACCCTTTCAGTACTGTAAAAGAGAACATGAATATGAATTTTGGGTTCATATTCACACTTTTGCTGGGAGTAGTAGTTTCCTACCACTGGAAAGCAGCAGCTTTTCAGAAGGTGGCCTGGGAGAGCTGGGGACAACCAGCTGAGTGAAGGTCTGTGGCGTGACCTGGCAACTCTGACCCGATTTGTATCTTGGCCAGTACCAGCAAGGCTTGAGGCAGGAGCTTAAGGGGAAAGTCTCTCTTGGCACAGGATGGCTGTGTTTAAACAACACACAGTGGCCAAAAAGTCCTCTTTGAAAAAACAAAACAAAACAACAACAAAGAAAGGAGTGGTCTGCTTACAGACTATTGCTCCAAAATAAAATTGTTCATTTAGCTTCATTTCTCTTTTTCATTTAATTGATAAAGGTAAAGAAAATTCAGTGCAACTGGGATTACTTCAAGTTCAATACAAGCAACATAATTAAGTTCATGGTTCATACAAGTACTTCCTAAAATTATGAATATGTTTTGTATTTAGTGTCACATTACTGTGGCATAAGAGGAATAACTGAGAGAAATCTTTTATTTTTGACTAGACTATCTCTTTACTCAATTTTTTGGAAATCTGAAATGAATGTCATCCCAATGTTATAAAAATGAAGTACCTAGAACAATTCATATTCTTTTAAGAAATAAGCTACATTTAAGGATAAACACTGAGTTTAAGCATTTAGTTCCATTACATGAAACAAAAGCCTACTTATCTGCAAGAATGTGAATCAGATCCTTAAGCACTGTGCATTTTCTGGAGATTCAGGCTTTAAATTTCAAGCTAGTTTTTCATACAATCAACACATTGCTTTGTGATTTGCTCTTGTTTTGGCAGGAGCTGCATGAAAGAATCAATTTTTACTTGATTTTTCAGGCAGCTGCTGTCCTCCATCTTAATAACTGCTGTCTTAGCTACCTCTCAGGTCCCTTGTCTGTCAATATATTATCACAGAGTTGTCACTTTTTAAGGATAGTAAAGGAAAAGCTGTACTTTTCCCAATTTTGATTCAATAAATTCATAAATGTAGTTTTTGAATCCATATAAACTGGATCAATACCATGTATTAGCAACAATCTCCATAGGTGTTTGTGTGAAGCTGCTTCTCATTTCAGTTTGAATCTGTATCTTAGACATTTTGTTACAACAAAGAGTAAATACTGCTCTTAAGCTTTCTCATAATACACATAATTTTATAGATCTCTGTTGCATCTCCCTTTCTTTTCTCTCTTTACCTGACTAATGATGCCACTAAAATTTTAAAACATAAGAAAGATCTCTAACTCTCAGCTGTGCATTGAGCATTTGGTTGTATTAAAGTGTTAACAGAAGTATCATAAACAATGCCAGTTATAGGAGCACTATTATTTAGGAAGCTGAAAACAAAGAGCAAACAACCTTATGCTAGATACAAGATTTTAGCTGCATCCTTGTTTTCATTAATGTTTAAAGTATTTGTTTTAGAAAATTATTTGATCATTTGTCTGAGCCACTGTGCATATGAAATTGTGGGACACAAATGTGCACTGAAGAGATCTTTGAGACTGTGGTCACATGAATATCCTGGTGATTAGGAAAGAGGAGACTGAAATGGCCAGGTGGCTCAGTCCAGGGACAACTGGAGGGTCAATTTTTATTCATTAAGGGAGAAACCTTATTTTTTAATGCTTTCAGCTAATTTCTTACAACTATTTTTTGAAAACTTGTCTGCTAAAAGTGACACCAGTTCAGTTGCGCTTCCATTAGTGACAGCAGAAAACCTGATTATTTTTACTTACTAACAGTCATGAGGGTTATGATAATGAATAGAGTGGTGGATGAAAAGCACAAGGGAAAAGGACAACATAACAGCAACTATATTTTCCTCCCCTTAACCTTATCCAATGAGGGAAATAATACAAACACTGGGAGTGGGAAGAAATCCAAAGGGAATTAAGGGGCAACAGTGCAGGTACAATACAAAAATTCATTTTACTGGAGAGACATGAGAGAAGAAGATGTGGTGTGGGGGTGAACTGCAAGTACCAGAAGAGGTGAGGCTGTGGACAGGATATGAGTCTCACTAAGACTCTGTGAATATTTCCTTGGAATTTCCCAGCTTTACCACTCTAACAGCTGTTCCCACTGCCCACTGGGGTTCTCTGGACTTTCCCTGTTACTTTTCTTAATTCCTTAAAGGTGCCACCTTAAAGGTGCTCCTTGCCTGGGGTTTTGAAGGATGTTTGGAAATAAAGAGCCTTGGTTTGGCCTAAAGGGGCCAGGGTGCTCCTCTGCAAACATTCCTTGCCTGGAGCTGGCAGTGCTTGGGAAAGGTTTAACCAGAGTTTAGACAAATTGCCTGTTTGTACTGATTTGGAGGAGAACTGTGTTCCATGGGACTGTGTTTTGATTTTGTCTATGATAATGTGAGTCCTCTGGGCCACAGGAAAAGCCTTCAAAAGTGGTAGGGAAGCCTGCCTGAAAAATGGAAGCTCTGTTAAAATTAGAGGGGTTTGACATTTGTTCTTTATTCTGAACTGAAACAGATTAAGACCATGCAAATTAAGTTTGTGCAAACATCAGAGAGCAACAATGGGCTGGCTGCTGGGAGCCCAAGGTTTGAGACGTTCTTCTTGATTCATTAACGTCATGGGCAATGTTCCAAATCATCCTTCATCAGTTTGATGCATATTTCAAGAAGTATGGGAAATGGCACAGAATACCAACATCCCAGCAATGAGGACTTCAACCAAAGGTGCAAGAGAGATGAATATTTGTCCCTGTTTTGTGTAAATCCTTGCTCTGACTACAAGTCCCTGTTATTCCAGCAGTTTTTCTCTGAGTAACACTTCTTAATTATGTTTGTCTGTGCAAAAATTGTTCACAGGAACCTCATATACTGACATTTCTTTTGAAAATGTATCCGTGTATTCTAATAATGAAGAGCCATAAAGCTTTCTGAGAATGCTTTGGAACACTTCACAGAAAAACACTGACAAAATTCTGTAATGGAACTGCAATTGAAATAGGTTTAATCACACTGTACTTCATCTCAAAAATCCAGTATCTCCTGCACAGTGAGGTAACAAGATAGCACCTTGATCTGCACCATGTCAAAAGACAAATGGAAGTTTGTTACTCATTCCATGTAAAAAGAATTCCTCCCTCAGATATACGGCAAACATATTTTAAAAAATTCACAGAAAACCTGATGTGTCTGTAAATGAATGCCTGAAAGGCAAGAATAATTATCTCAATTCAATCCCATAGACTGTAGACATAACTGAATCCTCTGAGAAATCATATATACAAACTCTGACTTTTAAAAAGCTAGATGTTTTTCCTTGAATCAAGCCAACCACATGCAAGAAGCTGCAGTATTTATCTATTTAAAGGCAGAGTGACAGAGACAGACTCTGATCCTACGATATAATAAAAAAGGTTTTTTTAAAATCAGGCTTCTATTTTTCCAACCTTTTTTCTGCCTAAAGTATTTCTTGGAATTTATCCCTTCCTGACTAGATGGACTCCTCTTGAAGAAAGTTGTTATTTGATGTTGTCAGAAACTGAAATATTATAATTTATGACTTAAACATCTTCATGAAGCACCTTTGCCTGTTATAGCAGAACTGTAATTCAAAAGCTGCAGAGAAGACCCCCACACCCTGAAGAGGCCTCCTGACTGAGGCCCTGGGCTGCTCACTGATGGAGAGGAGAGAAACTCAGGGCTGGGGGAAGAAAAATACATTCACAGAGGGATCAGTTGAGAACCTTCAGAGTGGAGAGCACAGCCCTGGGGCTGTCAGCTCACAGAGACCTCACACCAAAGGCTGGTGGGAGAGAGGTTTTGGGTGCAATCCCAGCAGGAGAGTCACTGGGCAGAGTGCGCTCTCTCTCTCTCTCTCTCTCTCTTAGTTGGGCTGATCTCCCAGCAGCCCTCCCTCTATCTAATGCAAATTAAGTTCATAAGTTCCATGTTAAATATGTATTTTCTCATGTTAAAGATGGTCCCTTCATTGCTGATGTAGAATGTTCTGGAACATTCGGGTTTACTCGAGGCCCCATTGGTTTCTCCTTTCCCAGTCCCTCCTTCCTCCTTCCTTATTGGTCCTTCCTGGCTGTCCCTCAGATGTGTGCCTTTCCCTGATTGGTTGTTATGTTTTTCTCAGATGTGTGCCTTTCCCTGATTGGTTGTTATGTTTCCCTTTTAACCCTGGACCTCCCTCACTTCCCGTTCCTTTGCCCCCGGACCCTCCAGAATGAACTTGTTGGTGCTGAACCCGTGCAAAGGCCCCTTCCCTGTCCTTTCCCTCTGGAGTGTTCCCAGCCAAACCCCTCTGCGGGCTCCCCTTCCCCTGGGAAGGACCGCGGGGCACGGGCAGTGCCGAGTGCTGCGGGAGCTGGGCCCAGCCAGGGGTGCTGCAGGGAAGGCGCTGATTCCCTGTGGAAGGGCGGCCCCAGGGAACGGGACCTAAAACCAGCTCGTTTCTTTGAATAAATTACTCCGATTCTCTGCCAGTCTGAGTCTGTGTCCCAGTTGTTGCAGTATTAAACGTGAAGTTCTGCAATATGTAACTGTTGAAAACTTAAAAATTAATCTAGCTGGAAAACCTGAGTTATCCCAATTCACTTTGTGCTTTTGGCTTTGATTTTTGTTGGAATAGTTTTGTTTGGTCCTGCTTTTCACCCAAGCATAGTTTAAACACAGTAATTATGCACCAGGAGACCTACAACTTCACATTCAAGTTTAGAGTTCTCATGGCATCAGTGGCATGCAAATAATGTTGATTCTAATGGCTATTTGGTACTTTTGGATAAAGTAACTAAACTTCACAGAGAGGGGAAAGAGTGCTGCCAAAACATTCAAAGTGCTTTCTCAGCAATGGGGAGGACTTGGCATTTCCCACTGTCATTTTTCATTCTCGAAGTATCATAAACAGATGCTCAAGAAGTTTTTCAACTACATGAGAATAGTAGCACAATAAAATATCAGTTCAATTCCTCTGGACTTTCTCATTTGTTTTTTTTGAATCAAGATACTATACTTGAAGAGAAGCTAATGCTGACTGAGGTAGTCAACAGCAAAAGAGAGAGTTCCCTTTCTGTTGTTGTTACCCAGATTTATCCAATTTTTCTCCATCTTTTCTAGTATTTTAGGGAAATCCTCCTGCCCTCCCCTCACAGCCACATACTCTAGAGCAGATACACAAATTTCTGTACTTCCAGAGAACAAATGATAAACTCTTCTGATTTTCAGATTTCTTGATTCTTCCCTGTGTTTAATCCAGGAAACAGCAGCAGGAAATGGGATGAGTATATTACTGCAGCTTAGCACCAATGTTTGCATTGACTCAGTAAGTGCCCGAATTCCTGGAAGAGATGTGTTTTATGTATATCCTTTGCCATTTGGAATGTGGGTGGAAGGCATGCTTGAGCTAAAAGTGTTAAAATGACACTATGTTTTTTGCTGATGCTTCTTCTGTAAGAACAAAATAACTTCAGTCAGTAAATTTTTAGTCTGCAAAAAAAGTAGAAAATTAATTTATTACTGTCCTTGAAAAGGCCAAGTGCGTGTCTGTCTATGTACAGACAGAAATCTATATACTTAAAGAGACATCATAAAAGGAGTAGTTAATTTCACTGAGAAAGGGGGTGATTTAAATTATTTCTGTAGTATCCTCATTTATTTTTCATGTTGTCTTAGAGTCACTCTGTCCTAGGCTACTTAATATAAATGGAAGAAGTAGAGAGGTCATGATGCCTCCTTTTTGACACCCTAATCACTTCCAACTGTGTGAAAAGAAACCTCCAGTGCACACACATTTATGGACTGTACAGGCTGGTGAGTCTGCTTTGCCTGTAAGAATAGTGATAGGACCTTTAATGTGACATTAATTCTCAATGTTTCCTTTATCTCTTTTTCCCTATTACTTAATTTGGGCTACTGGAATGACACAATGATTCTGATAGAAGGCTCAGAAAAAGATAAATTGAAAAAAAAAAACCAAATTGCTAGTGCTATAACTAGAGCATTTCTTCTATTTTTTTTCATATAAAAATTAGATTTCCTTTATGTATTTCATGAAGAAAAAACTGCTTATATGTCTGTTGTCAAAGAGAAGTTGGAGGTCCAGGTAAGCAGAAGACAAGATTTTGGTGTGAAACAACGAATAAACCAAATTTTGCATTCTATTACTTGTAAGAGGAAGATCACTGTATTTTAGCAGTAAGGAAACTGGCACAGCAGTACCCACGAGCTGCTCTTCTGCAGCAGTATGGGAAAGGACTCTTAAGATTTCTGTCTTGTTTTTACAATTATTTTCTTTAGAAATTATGTTTAAAATACTAGTTAGTTATTCTTAACAGATCTTTTCTTAAACTGTATTCTATAATGTGGATTCAGCAACAAAAGTCCTGATAAACTGGAAGAGAGAAAACACCAGTGACAGCCAAATTTCCATAGCAGGCTCAGTGCCAGTTCTCGAGAGCCACACAGGAACCTGTCTGCAACCTCACACAATTCAAGACACACTTTCTGACATATATCAATGATTTCCCTTCCAAAAGATATTAAAAACAACTTCCAGTAGATTTCTGCTTACGATATTTTTCATTTAGACACAGCAACAAGAAATCTTTTGCTCATTCTCTCCTTTTTTCTTCAGGTAGGCTTTGTTGTTACTGGTTTTCTGTTTTTCTTCTCTCTCTTCACACTGTACTGCAGGTTTGTGTGTCTCAGAGACAGAGAGAATTGATACTGAGTCGTGCCAAGAATGCATTGTAGTTACCAAGGAAGTGGTTTCCCAAGCAACAGTAACCACATGAAATTTGACAGAATTTCTTTTTCTGAGTCTGTATCATGTTTGCAGCTTTGCAGGACACAGTGTGTGGGTAGCATAAGTGATCTCATTGTTAACTTTATTTTTTGAAGCAGACATGGTCATATTTCTGTATTTGTTAAAAAAAAGCTTAATTTCACTTAGAGTTGAATGCTTGGTTTTGTGTCTGTATTGTTTTTGTTTCTTTTGTTGTTGGTGGGTTTTTTTGAATTTATTTTTCTGGTAGCAGACAGATTGTGGATGTGCCAGATAGTCCTGCAGCATGTGGGCAGATGCTAGAGGCAACATTCTCAGCTGTTACACACTCAGTGATGATATTTACCATTCAAGAAAGCCATGTCAGCACCTTGGTTTGCTCCAGCAAATTGGATGAGACATTTGCCAGCTTGATGATGTCAAAAAGTGTAGGGAAATGCACGTGTTCAGAATTAGAGGAAGGCTGTGGACCAAGGGAAAGACAGGCAGAAGTCCCAACTCCTCTATGGTGGGGCAAGAAAAAAAAGATGGTGTGACAGTTGGGCCCCAGTCAAATAAGATTTTCAATAATTTGTCTTAAATTCAGCAGTGTCTCTTAAATCCAGTTCACATGCATGGTGAAATCTAAGAGAAGAAAACATGATGGTATTTACATGGGCAGAATCTGAAAGGAAGGTGTGTATTTGAAACAAGAATTTTATTACTGCAATACTTTGCATTCATGTTGTGCTGGTTTCCTTAAATGTTTTCTGAAAAGTTAGGTTTCTGCTTTATCTAGGATAAAAAGATTGGGTTTAACTGCCTTAAAATATCAATTTTTTAACTCTCTTATCTCCTGGATTGCAGATCACTAGGAAATATTTGAGCTACAAAGGCTTATAAAGTGTAAGAAGGAACTATTAAGTACATTATGAAAACATTGAGGACCATGGATCTGAGCCAGAACTTTGCATACCCAGCTCTAATGAACCTATTATTTACCCATAATTGAAAGGCTTCAAGTAGAGACACTGGAGTGGATGAGCAAGGAGATTAGACTGTTGGCTCTGGATCTGTATCAGCCTCACAAGGTACAAGATGGCTCATATTCTATTTCATTATTAATATTTTTTCTACCTTCCTGAACTTTATACAAAGAATGGACTTTTTAACCTGTCTCTCAACCCCTCTTCAAGTTCCAGAATTAACTTAGCTTTTAGCTAAGTATCTTGTTCTTTTCAAAGAAAGCTGCCTCTGTCCAAGCAAGCCTCTCATTTTACCAGAAAATATGCACTGAGGACAGACTTGGTCAGGTCTACACTCAGTTTCAAGTTGTGAAAGTATGTAAAAAAAAAAACCTAACAGATTTAGTGGGTAAAATGTTTGAGATCTAGTGCTGTTTACTTAAAAGGTTGAGATTCTGCCTCAGTGTGGTGTTATGTGTGGGATAATACCCCCATGGACTGAATGTCAAAGAACACTACAGTGCCAAGACCTGGAATAAAGTGTTTTCTCCATGCAAAGTCAAATGCTTGAGGCCTGAGGCTGCTAGTGTAACGTGAGTGAGTGAAAAGCTCTTCATTACAGAAGGAGGAGAGGCTGCTTTTTCTCCTCACCTCCTGGAATGGCAATAGAATCTTAATTCCATGAGATGTCAGCTCTTAGGCAGAGTCTAATGTCTGTAGCAATGAGAGGAAGTTAAAGGAACCAGAAAGCTCCAGATTTACAGATAGAAAAGTTCCTTATGAGATAAACATAAAAGGCTTGTAACTGTGCTTCAGGATTTTTTTCTTTCAGATGTGAATATATACTTACAGATAATAAAGTTCTGTGAGAGGCTACACGTGAAGGTTGAATTAAAATTTAAAATTCAGAGATCTTTTAAGAGTGGCACTCAATAATTATTTACCTAACTAACCTGCCTGTTTAATCTCCAAGCCATCTATCACTTCACCTTCTCTTCTTGTCTCTGTTCCTCATTTACCTCTTTGTGTGAGATGATTTATCACCTGCTCTTCCTATTCTAATCTATCAACAGACAAGTTGCCTCTTCCTTTTCTTTATTCAACATCATTTGCACTCCTTTAACTCCAGAAATTATGGTCTACATTCCTTCATCCTTTTTCTCTCATTCTAACACTCGTGCTACAAATACACTCGAGACTTTTCTTTGAAGTCCCTTTTCCTTCACTTCCACCAGCTTGACCTACAATCAAATTTATTCTTCCTAATGAAGACCATTTAGGTTTTGTGGAAGTGAAATAGCACTCAGACCATGGGATGTAGACTGGTCACCCTAAATGCCTACTGTTGAACTAGTACTTTTATGAACTAATGCAGTGCCAAACCCTGCTGATTTGAGTGCATTATGGGAACAGGTGGTCCAGGTGTAAACAGCAGTGGGAAGCCTTTAACTGGGTATTAAAAAATAGACATTGGCTGGAGGACAAAAAACCCAAGCAGAAGGGTAGAATTAATTTTTACCCCCTTTCTTCTTCAAAGTCTTCCCCTTAAACATTTGTACCTTTTGTGTTTGATATATTACAAGAATACTGATTTAGTTACTATTTTGCTTAGAATAGTGAAACTTTTGTCTCCTAGAAACAAAAAATGCAAACATTAATACAGAATCAAACATGGTGCTAAAATGCCACACATTCAAGTGGCACCCTGCAGTGAAAGACTAACAGATTTGCCTTAATTTGTTTTCTTTTTTGCTATTGTTATTTAGTGGAACTCTCTTTATATAATTGGCCCATAATTTAATCTGCTTGATTTCTATCCAGAAGATTCTTTGATGAAAAATTAAAAACAAAACAAACACCAAAAACAAAACAAACAAAAAAAAAAACACCCTGAAACTCTTAATATTTTTGTTCAGGCTCACTGCTACCTGAGAGGTAAGAGGCCTTTTGTGTAGAGTTCTCAGGGTGTGTGGTCATTCTAAACTGGTGTGTTGCACTGTCAGTGGAACAACGCACATGATACAGACAAGACATTGCAGTGCTAAAACATGTACTTTATGTTAATTTTCAAGTTAATTATCAGCATCTCTTTGTGTGATCAGGTTGAAAGTATGAGGGAGACCTCTAGAAGAGGGCAGCTGTATCAATGCTTGGGTATCCTCATCAAGATTTTGGTCGGTGAAAACCACATCCAGGCAAAAGGGCTTTCAGTGTAAGGTTTGCAAAACAGATCTGAGTGCTCTGTAAGCATCCAGAAATGTTTTAGCCAGCTGATACCTCTTGAAATTAGGAATTCAGATATTTGCTTCCCAGGGAGCCTCTTTCAGTAAGTGACAGTAACTTGAAATCCTATAATTCTGGGTTAACATACTTGCAGAAATATTTTGCAATGATAGGCATTAACCAGAAGATTGTCTCTGGGGGACAGGAAAAAAGTTAATTTAACTGGGTTCTGCATATTTAGAATATCAACAAGTTCCTTTTCTTCCAACAGGTAGAACCACTTAGCTATTCAAATTGACAGACTTTCCCAGCAAAAGCTTTGTTCTACTCTGTGCTTTAGCTCAGCTCTTGTTCTACAGAGTCACAACCTAATTTTAAAATAAAGTCATTTCTAAATCCATGGAGCACTTAGAATCACAAGTGTTTTCCTTCTTTCACTTCCTGATCTTCTCTTGATTCTATTACACCTAAAATGGAATCTTTAATATAAAATTGGGAATGTGTGCCTATGAGGGCTGGCTCTGCTTTCAAGTAGTGCTAAATCATGTTCTTTAAATGGTATTAGCTTGTTAATTCCACGTGGGCTTTTTGTGACAGATTAATTCACTTTAAGGTACATTCATTCAAGAACTGTTAAAGCAATAATTTATGAATGAAGCTTTTATCTGGAGGATTTAAGAAATAATACAAATACCTTCTGGCAGCAGCAACTGCTTTTGTGCATAATTTCTCAGAAAGATTATTTCTGAAGTTTACATTACAAATTTAACTTTAGATTTAGCCATTTGGCATAAAAATTTTACTTAAGCATTCTTACTGGAAAGTTCCCAGAAAGTGACCATCTAGCTAGTTCATACATGGACACATTAGTGTGTTTTGGTTTTCATTGAATATATTTTCTAGAACATGGGCCTTGATTTTATCATTTATGCTAACTCAGAACTGTTTGCATTACATTTCATATTTAGATTATTTAGTGCTCCCCACAATAATGAAAATACAGTGTCTTCCAGAACAAGCCCTTATGATTGCTGTATTTATTGCTCATGTTTTAAAATGGTAAAAAGTCACAAATATGGAAACACAGTTAATTATGATGCATTTCATTAAATAAAGAAATAAACACAATTTCCAGAAATAATTTTTTGCTTCAAATAACTAAACACTTTCCTCATAGACTTCCATTTCTTTTATCTTGGATTGGTAACACTTATGTCTCTCAGAGAAAGCCCATCATCTGGCTTTGAGATGTTCAGCTCTTACTGAGATACCATGAATTTTCATTGAGGTTTATTTCTTTTTAACAGAAATCCACAAAGCTACTGTGACTGTTAAATTCAGGCACTGTTTGAGATTCTTTGTGTAAAACATGTAAGACAAATTAAATGAAACTGAATTCACCTGAGTCTATCTGACCAGTCTAACAACTTCTACACTTGATAAGAGAATTTAGGATAGCAAATTAAAGTGACATATTAGACAGGAAGACACTGTCCCAAGCACTATTTGACTTTTTGTCCAAAACCCTCAAGGGAGACCAAATCATTGACCAGGATTTCCTGGATTATCTTTGATTTGCTGCTGGTATTATTGCTACTATAACCTCATAAAGAGTTTTTGGCATTTATTATAATATTCACCTGAAAAATCAGGAGGATCTGTAGAGCACTAAGGTCTCAATGTAACTGACAGTAAAAGAAAAAATTATGTGAACACAAAGAATATATTGTGGAGAAAAATTACACCTTGTTTAAATCTAAAATTAAAAAATTGGATTTGGAGATAGGGAAATGTAGGACTAGTTTATTTAAATTGAATAATATTTATCCTATTTATGACTGTACATTGCATTGAGAGATTTATTTTACACTGAGCTGTTATTACACCAATAAATTGACATTGCTGCCAGGAAGATCAATTCTCATGGTAAATAATTTATAAATCATGCTAGCTAATATATAAACATAACTTATATTCTGAAGTTGAGTAACCTTACACTTAAATACAGTATGGAACTTGTCCTCTATATCCATACTAAAACACACCATGACAAAGTACATTAGGCAATTATGAATGTTCTCATTTAAAAGCAAATACATGATAAAAAAACATTCAAAACCTTTTCAAATCATAGTATTTTTTTAATCTACAGAAATGAAGATGTGAAAGGACTGAAGCTGCTGTGGATGGGAGTACAGTGCATTTTCTGACACATAAGGGGAGTCTCTTCTCTGAGCCCTATGAACTCCCCACTCCCTCTCTGCTCTCTCTGATCACTCCCTGATTTCCACAGATTCAGAGTTTTAGTCTCCTGGGATGTCTTAGCTTTAAGATTTTTATCAGACATGGTGGCCATACCAACTGATTAACTGCACATGCAGGTACAGAAATGTCCTTTTCTCTGTGAAGATTTATCATGGTTCTTCCTCCTCTTTTGCTTTCTCCCAAATAACTCTCTCTGACGTAGTTGAAGAATTCTAGATAGCATCCCCCTAGCAGAAAGCCAAGACCCATGTGCTGTTTATCATTAAAAAGTTTATCACACACAGTTCCTACAGGAAAATGCATAAAGGCCACATCTTCAGATGTATGATAGAGGGATCTCACATCCTGCAGACAGATTACACCAGTTCACAGCCATTTATTGATGTCTTATCTGCTCTTCTTATTATTTGTAAATTAGGCCAAAGCGACTTTATTAAGGTGGGGTTTTTTATAAAAAGATTTTTTTAAGGCACAGAGATTGGGTTAAAATATTAGCAGAAGACTTAAATTACTATTGACATTTATTTGTATTTGACAACAGGAATTAATACTAATTATGTTAATACATGACAACATATCCCTTTAAATTTGTGTATGATTTGGCATGAAATACCATTTTTGTAACTGCTTTTATATATTGACTTCAAAATCATGTGAAACCTTTGGCATATGCAGCTCTACTCTTTTTTTTAAGTTTATGTTTCCTAATGAGATTACTTTTCATCGTGTATTAAATGTTTTGTCATAAAGTGGTCATTTAATTCTTGTATTTTAATTGTAACAGGCCATTATTGCTGCTGATTTGTAGTATATTATCCTCTTACAAGTAAATTTAATCACAGGAGCTCTATTTCCCTCTAATCTTTATTAGTATAGCGGAGAGAAAACTCTACCACACATATTATTTTGCAAATAACTGAGTATTTTCAAAAAAGACAACAATTCCTGAAAATCAACAAACAGAATTGTGTTAAGGGGAGAGTATCTTGTAAACAGCTGAATGGCTAAAGAAAAAAGCCTAGAAAAAGAACATGCCTGTTTTCATACATCAGCATCAGAAAGTAATTTGATAATTTGGAGTTGTGCTTACATTGTAAAAAAATAAATGTAGAAATTTACTTGAGTAACTTTATCTCTGCTCTTATGCCTAGGCATTCTTACCCCACTAATATTTCAAGTATCCCAGCTTGAAGTGGGTGGTAAGGTGAGTCAGTTGTATTTGATCCTGAGAACTGTGAATTTTGTATTTATGTTTGGAAAAAGGCAAACACTAAAACATAGGTTACATTCCTAAATATTTTAGTTTATAGATTTATGGTTGTAGAAATGTATTTTTAAGGCTGAGCATTAAAATAAACAATGTGTCAGCACAGAGCAAATTGATTCTAAACACTGAACCAGAGAAGTGAACAAACACTGAATTCTACATTGAAATGAGAAACAGTTCCATTTAATAACCAAACATTTGAAGTGCTTACTAAAAGTTTCATAAATACCTGTATAGAGAAAATCTTATGCCTTCAAAACAAACAGTAGAAAAAGTAAATGCTGTTAATATAAGCAGTGTGTTTTCAAGATAACACAAAAACAGAATATTTAACAGAAATGCAAATACAGTGGTAGTTTCTTGAAGAGATTTCTCTTACGAAACAAATAATTTAATTATAGTGACAAAGCTTGCAACTGAAACAAATATATGAAGAAAGATTTTTTTCCTAGAGGTAAGTAGGAATTTTCTGATGATATATTTTTTCAATAAGGAGAAGTTTATAAAAACTGAAACTTTATACTAAAATACACTTTTTTCTTCTTTTTACAAAGAACCCTCTTCCCGTCCTGAAGGTAATTTCTGTTCAGCCAAGAGACTGATTCTGAACAAAACAAAGGATCTTCTTACCCACAGCCTTTGTAGTGCCTGTGAAAGGAAAAATATCTTCAGAGTTCCTGCTCTCAATATAGAAGATTGAAAACCACAATGCAGGTTTCCTAAGGCCTAAGTGAACATCCATATAGTAGGTACAGGTGTAGTTTTGGTCTTCTTTCCCTCTTCTGTCCTCTTTCCTTTGTTATGAAAATCTTTGAGTGCTTTAGTTTGTTACAATATACAGTGGGAATATTCTGAAATTTCAAATGTCTGTAGCAATACAACTCCTGCCCTTCCTCCTTCTGCACAATGTCATCTTCACCTTTCCACAGTTCACTGCAATGATGTTGATATCAACAGTAGAGAATAGTTTTGTTCCTGTAGTGGGTTGAGCCTGGCTGGATGTCAGACACCCACCAAAGCCTCTCTGTCTCTGCCCTCCACAGCTGGACAGGACAGGGGAAATACAGCAAAGGCACTATAATATATGTGACCACAAGACTAAAGCAAATTGGGATGAAACACAGATTAGGATGGTTTTGAAGTTTTAAAATATTAGAAATTACTCAATAAGTGATAAAAATTGGCATGATCTGGATTTGAAGGACTGATTACCTGAAATAGATCATATGCCATTTCTTGCATTCATATTGTTTCACCATTAACCTCTGAGTTTAGTTTCAATGCAGGCCCTTACCCATCCCATTTACTCTTGGGGTATGTGGTACTGGGCTGCCTGTCAGGACAGGGGGGTTTCAGCCTTGTCTCTCTGATAGGAAATGTAAAATGGTATCACAAAAGCAAATAAGAATGGCAAAGACTGCAGGGCCAAACACAGGAAACTTGATTGTTGATTGCATTCTAAAATGTAGGGTCTCTCCCAGGTTACCCACATGTGCTCCTGGATGCAATGTAGGAGTGAAGTTCCATAGCAAAGTAATTTCCTTAGGTGTAGGCTTTGCTTTGAGGGTCCACTGGACAAGGAGGAACTTGGTGACAGATTGTTGTAGCTCATTCACATGGTTATCTGAGAGATTATTGAGTTCTGTCACCCGCTGGGAAGGTGGCTTTTTCATCTGTGGTTTTAAATTGATGTTTTATTAAGGAATTAATTACAGTGCTTCCATTTCTGCAGTTTCACACAGACCTTCCAACAAGTTTGAACATGAAACAACAGAGATTTGGTCAATCCTACCCAACAATTCAAAACATGTATTCAAGCATGCTGCCTTTCACTTGTTTCTAGCCATTTATACTGCTGAGGACATAAACAAAACATTTACCAAAATAACATAACAAATTGTACACACAAAACTTGCACTAAAACTACAAAATGTATTAATTTTATCTTACAAGATTAGCACTCAGGGAACCATTTCTGTTTACCCAATAGATGTTTGCCTTATAAACTGAAATTACTGACAGCAGTAATGCTTTGATAGGTGCTTATTAGCACTAAATGTGATGAAGGAGCAGCACAGCTAATGGTATGATAGTGTTCAGAACCATGAGAGTCAGGAATCTTGGCTTCCATGTGCACTCCAAAGAATTTCCTCTCGCAGCCAAAGGCTTTCCTGTTTTCTCTTGCGTAAGTTTTGTCCAGCTTATTCCAGTTCTGGACTATCTTCTCTACCTCAGCTTGTCTTGCTTCATTTTCTTTACCTATAGGCTCTGTTTCTGAGGCTCATTGACTCCTCTGTAGAATCATTGTTCAGGTCCTGGTGTGCTGAGCCCACCAGTTTTTCTTTCTTCATAGTATTTCATTATATTCTCTTATGGTGCCTTATACATGATGTGTCTTCCCTCCTTTTCAGGTCACAGCACTTCCCTCTCCATAGCCTCATTTCACTCCTGGTTCCTTCCCTGTTTTCTCAGAGCAGCAGCTTTGATTTCTTTGGGCCTGTCTTGAACTGTATTTTGTGCAAGGGGCTGCACAATGAGCATCTGGTCCTGTTTCCTTCTCTACATATCTACACTGGAATTTCAGACCAAAATAGAAGCAAGACTCAGTGCAAACTCAGAGCAAAGATGGGGCACAGGAGTCAGTCAGCAGTTGGCACTGGGAGAGATGGTGCTGTCTGGGGGGCATGAATCACTGAGAATTTAAGTGCTGTGCAACACTTAGGGACTTAGGGAGAGGAGAAAAATCCCGCTTGAAAATGAGAGATGAAGTAGTTCTGATTGGGTTGACTTATTGTTTTAATATAGTTTGCTTGCTTCTGATTCAAATTCATGGATAATTTCATCATATTGAAGATCTCTGATAGAAAATATTAACAGTGAATATATTACAGAGAATTACAGTGAACGAGTGGCAAACCCAAGTACATTTTAAAGATTCATTTTGTACTGAAAGATACTAGTTTTAAAACTTTGAACCTCAAGAGGACTCAACTTAATTTGTCTTTCCTTTTAAGCTGTGTTCTCTGTTTGAAAGTCTGTGAGGTGCTTAGAGCAAGGTCATCAGAGCTGAGGCTGAGTGTAAAAAAATGTTCCTTTTTCTTTTTTTTTTTTTTTTTTACTTTCTGTAACGTTGAAAATACTTTGCTCTATATTTTTCTTAAAGAAACATTATACTTTAAGATTACTTGGGTGTTATTCAGGGAAAACCATGATTTCAAACTTTAAATTAATCATGGAGGAAACATAAGTGACTAAATAGTTTGTGCCTTTCTAAAATCAGAATCTATTTCTGACTGAATCCTAATTGATTTTATTATTACTTAACTGAAGGCTATTGTTTTCATTGTTAATTTTTATTATTATATCAAAAACTTGTCCTCAGTTTCTTTCTCCCACTACTCAGTGAACCCTGAAGCAAATTGGTCACCTTGCCATAGATGCACAGCAAAAAACATCTGCCCAGTTCTCCAGAGACTGTAAAATGTTTAATGTACAATCCACTGTTGCAATAAACATCTCACTGGAAGAAGTAATAGCAGACTATTATTCTAAGCAGCCTTAATCTTCCTTAGTTGTAACAAATCATTTAGAATTATTCAGTGTAAAGTATATAGATGAGATGTTAATAGAGAACCTGTTAGCCCAAAATGCTGTTTTAATCAAGAATTTGAAATTCAGTCTAGTGTAGAATTTGATACTATAATAACACCTTTCATACTGAAGGCATTCTAAAGCAATTTCAGTAATGAGCTAGATAGTGTGGGTGCTCTGACTGTGTGGGGAATACAAATACCAATAGCCACAATTTGTTCAACATCAGCTTTCTTACACAAACATTAGAGTATGGAAATACATTTGACTGGAATGAAGAAAATTTCTTGACAGACTGAACACCTGCCCAAAAATCATTTTAAGAGCTTTTTCACTTCAGTGCAAAAAGGGATTAAATACCCAAGTTAGTTCTCTGCATTTTCAGCAGTCATTTCCAGGGTTTCATGTCCCCCAGTACCTCAAGCCTCAAAACCAGCACACACACATTCAACTTCACTGTAAACAAGGTAGGAAAACAAGCAGTGGCATAGCTAAAATCCCAAAAATATCAGAACAGGAAGATCAAAACAAGAGAGTGCATAAAATGTTTCCAGGGTCTCATTACTTCCAAGTTAGTGAATGGATTGTAGCCAAAAACTGTCAGAAAGTGGACAAAAATGTGATTGTTTTAAGAAAAGGAGAAAGAAGACATTATGTATTCCTGGATATGGAAATAAGTATGATAAAAATTTGCATGATGAATTGTACCAGGGGATAGGAGAGAAAAACAACAAATTCTTCCCAGTTTAACAGCTTATGCATTGGAATTCTTTGTGTTTTAGCACCTTGTAGCAATTCTTTGGCAAAGTCTCTAAACTTCTTTGGATGCATTGCTAGAAAGCACCCTCATTGTTGAAGTACAAGCCTGTAGAGCAGAGAGCAATATCTCCATATACTGTACAAATCCGCATTAGCTTTACTAGGCAAAAATAATCAGAATATCTAGCGTAAGAAAAGTGTTAAATACAAAGTGGAAAGCTAAAGAATGTGATTCCATTCTGATTTAAAAGATTAACTCAATTTCAAAAAGCAATTTTAATTTAAAATATTCAGAAAATCTGGCATTATTTTATAATAGAGACAGGGATATGAAAATGGTTTAAATTTTTTTACTTATAAGGAAGTAGAAATAAATTCTCTGGCCAGTAGAACAAAGATTTTTCTATTCCAAAGAGCAAAGATTTCATTCTTGTTTTGTGACAAATGCCAGCATTTGGATTTGAGTGTATCAGTTCTTTGGATAAAAAAGGATAAACCAGACTGACTTCCAAACAGAAATATGTGGAATAGCTACAGAAATATAAGTTCTTCTGTACAAGGTGGTGGAAAACTGTTTCTTGTTTTGACAAATATTTCTGTCATCAGTTCAAGCAAAAATCTGGAGCAATTAATCTTTAGCTGGAAGACGAGATGCAAAATTTATTTTCACATCTACTAAATGTTCACATTTAATTCCTTCCTGATTTTGCAGGGAAAGTGTCATGAGTTTCAGCTAACTGATGTGGATGAGATGTTTAATGTCACTGTGAATTTATCACTGACAGACACAGAAATTCAAATGCATGTTTCTTCTGTGGCAGTTTTATCGAGCGAAACATTTGACTTCTGATCGAATTTCTTTGAATGTTTGGTTTGTTGACTATCAGTCTTTGTTCATAATGTATCTGAAAGGCATTTCTGTGCATTTTGTATGTTTTAAATGTCTCCTGTTCTCTTAGCTCAATTGAAGAAGTGACTAATGTGTACCTTAAGATGTTCTGCAGTTCTGCTCTCCAGATGAACAAGGCAAAAAGGATAACATTGTAGATTTAAAAGTTTTAAAAAAGAAAGTGTCCTGTGGCAGTTACTTTCCAACATGCAGATTTTTGTAACAGGCAAACCAATGGAAGCTTCAAGTCTTTTTAGAGAATATTGCTTCCTTGCATATCAATATATTGTACATGGCAAAGACCAGCATACTACAATGAAACAGTCATCTGGAGGCAGAAGGAGAGCTGATCTTCGAGTAAAAAGATGAAAAATTAATGTTGAATTCATTATTCTGTGTTACTTCCTGCTTGCTTAACACCACTTTGGGGGGACTAGAACCCACTTTGCCCATTAGCTACACTGCCTTGCTAAACTCTTGAAAGTTCTGAAATACTTTCAGTGGACCATGAGCAAGAAAAAGTTGTATTCCCTAAGCAAAACCCTAAGCTACTAAACATCTATTTTTCCCCTTTTAATTTTATAACTTCATAAAATTCATGGGGGGATTTTTTTGAATGTTTTTGAAGTTACTTACCTCTGCTTACACTGTTCTGATTACCTTTTGTGATTGCAGTAATTTGAAACATATTTCAGCTGGCTGTCTGACTTAAAACTCATCCTATAAGCACACAGTCTTTAAAATACATGGGTTTTTCAATTGATTCTGCTTGTTCTTATTAATGATATTTCAAAATATGCATGTATGAATGTATTTACATGTTGAGGGACAGAGGATTGATAAACAGTGATTCATCTCTAAGAACAGCATTTTGGTGTTCACAGAATATAGCAAAAGCTGCCATGCTCAGTATGAAATAATTTCCTCAGTACTTACCTATTATATAAGTAGTTCTTAACCATGCAGCACAGTACTGCCTGCTTATTTACATTTGTTATGTTCCAGGGCTATTCCCTTACCAACATAAAACCCTCTGTGGTTGTACTGCTTGCAATAAATTACTTCTGCTTTTTCTTTTGTTTTCAAGGTTGTCCTAATCTCTCAAGAACCCTTAAGGACAGTAAGGCTATGAAGAAACAGAGAACAACAACTGAAGTTCCATTACAACCTAGTAAGTTCAAGATTTTGACATTGAAGAATACAGAAAAGATATGGAGATATTGCAGTGTGATTCAAGGAACTCTTGCTCTCACTGCAGTCTCAGCTGAGAACAAAGCACTGCATAATGGTGACACAGAAACTTTTAATAATTTTAGGGCAATCACATGTCTAGCTTTCAAGAATAATTCCTTTATTTGCAAATTGTTGGGGTGGAGGAGAGAGAAAGATAGATAGGCAATTTATTTGATCAAATGATGAACATTTAAAGATGCATGTTCTTCAGTTAGGAAAGGGATTGGGTGTGACTGGTTCAGATTTATTCATCTGGCATTTAGATGTCTGAGTTAAACCAGGTCAGTCCCTCACTGTGTGTCTGACTAATAATTTCTGAGCTCAAAACTTCAGCTCCTAGCCCATAGAGAAATGTAGCTCAAGCAGGCTAAAAAGAATTCAGCCTTTTCTCATAGTCTATCCAGAGGCAATATATTCAATGCTACTTGAAAATGTCTCCTTTGCATAGGTATAAAAAATTTTCAACCCACACAATATTTATAATTGAGTCAGTATGGAACAGAACTAAGCTAAGAAGACTTTGGATATGATGCCTACAGGTCAGACTAAGTATATTTATCCTTAAAAATACAGGAAATCACATAAGGAAGTTACAGTAGACAATAATTACATAATATTTTACATTATCAGTATTTAAATGTCTCTAAATAATTTCCAGCTTTTGACATATTCCTGCATATATTGTAGTTTACAATGTCACAGCTAAATTTCAGATCAGTCATGACATTTTTGTGAGAATTTTCTGAATGTTACTGATTTTAAAATGTCATTATTTCAGGGTTTTATATATATATATATATATANCGGGTGCTCCCCGCGCTGCCCCACAGCGCCCCCTGCAGCCGCGGGGGAATCATCCCCAGGAATTTTCCCCAGGCTGAGCCACCCCCCTCAACTGTTCCTTGCAGGACTTACTCTCTAGGCCTTCCCCAGATCTGTTGCCCTTCTCTGGACTTGCTCCAGCAGCTCAATGCCATTCCTGAATTGAGGGGCCCAGAGCTGGATGCAGCACTTGAGGTCCCTCACCGGTGTCCAGTACAGGGGCACAGTCCCTGCCCTAGTCCTGCTGCCCCACTATTGCTTGTGGAAGGGTTGAATCCCGCCTGGAGCACTGCAGGGGATTGCTCTGACCCAAGAACAACCTGTTACTATAACCTGTAACCTGACACTTGGGCTTGTTGAACCATTGATCTGAGCCCATCAATCTGGCCAGTCCAGAGCCTTCTGCAGAGCCCTCCTGCTCTCCAGAACATCAACACTCCCACTCAGCTTGGTGTCCTCTGCAAACTGCCTGAGGCGGCACTCAAACTCCTATTCTGGATCATTGATAGAGATATTAAATAGGACTGGCCCAAACACTGAGCCATGGAGGACATAATTTGTCACCTGCCACCAACTGGGTTTAGCCACCACTCTCTAAGCCCAGCCATCCAGCCTGTTTTTTACTCACTGAACAGTGCACCCAACCAAGCCATGAGCAGCCAGTTATATAATTTGGGTTTTTTTACACCAAAGAAAGAGAAAATTGTATGTTTGGTACTATTAATTATAATGCTTTTGGATACTGTAACTCTTCTAACAATAGCAGAACCTTTAAATAAAATTCTCCTCCCTGCCCATTTCCCTTTTTTCTGTCTTCTGGCATTCAGTAGTGAGAGTGGGTAGCCCCATGCAGTTGGGAACTGTGCACCTGAACAAATACAGCTGTAAGAACAGCATGTGTCTTGCCCTATTTAAGCTCACCTTGAACAATGTTGAGGCAGGGGATTTTAGCTTGAGAAATATAAGGTCTTATCAGATGCCTGCTTTAAGAAAGAAAGGCACCATTATGAAATATCTGTTGGCCTTTGAAACTGATTAAAGAAAAAAAAGCAGAAGGGCCCTGCTGTCATCTACTGAAACAGATATTCTTGTCTCAGAAAGACAGCATAATTTCTCATCAAGATTTATTTTAGATTTAAATGTTATGCTATCATCATTTAAGTCACTATATCAGATCCTGTTGAATAGTATTTTTTATATACATATGTATTTCATTAAATAAATTTAATTTTGATGGCCTGTACTTTTGGGGATGAGTTCATAATTTACCTTATGGTGGTTTTTTTTCCCCAAGGATGAGCTCATTAGCCACAGGGTTCCTGATTTCATTCCAAATCAGGTAGTTCTTTCTGTACAAATTCTATTTAATCTTCATTTGGATGCACTGTATTTCTCTCCCTAGTCTCAAAGTACTGTTTGTGTAGCATTACTGTTAGAAGTTTTCCTCATTCTTTCCACACCATAGGTGTCAGAACTATAAGAGTGAGAAAAACAATCTATGTGGGATGAGTGGAAGTTACAGATAGAAGATACATTATATATGGGACTATTACTGTATGTCACAGTAGCAAGATAATAGGTATTTTGATTAAAATTGCACTTAAATACCAGATCAGGTCTCTTCACTGTTGTCTTGCTTGACTGAGCAAGTAAATACAGCACATATAAAATGTTTTAATCACCTCAAACCAGATATTCCAGCTTGAAAAAGGATTTAAATGTCTAATACATAAATTACATGGAGTTTAAACTCCCAGATGCAAAGACACAACCTTGAAACTATGCCCTTGGATTACACAGACTCTAGGTAGCATAAACTGAAGAGGGAGTTCAATGTAAAAGTTCTTCAGATAAAAAATCCCGAGCTTCTCTAAATGATAAGTAATTAATTCCTGGAAGAGTTAAGTGTCCTCACTGCAGATGACTAACCTGCATTTCTCTGCCTACCTTTCTAAAGAACTTGTGCCAGAAGGTTTTAAAACTAATTTTACGCAGACTCATTTCCTTTCTTAAAAAAAAAATCCCAGAAATTGTCATTTTTCAAAACGACCAGAAAAAGAGTGAGATTTTCCTGTCCTTGCTTTTAGACTAAAGCTCACTCTTTGGAACAGTGACCCAGGGTTCATTCTCTTTCTGCCTTTAAAATGGTATTCAAAACTGTGTAATTACCATATAAGAAAATGCACAGAGGTAAAAACAGAGGTGCTTTAAAGCTTCCTATGGAGGCTGTGGCATTTTCTATATAAGAATCAGGCACTACTTGTTGGGTATTTAGAGAAAGAAGAAAGGCTGAGTGCCAGTGGGCAACTGGGGAAATGGATTTCTAACTGACCTACAGAACAAAAAGATAAATGTAATTCAAAACATTAAGGAAGATAATCAGAGGAAAAGGGATCCTTGTTTAAGTGTTACTCATCTCTCTTCTTTGACTTTTGGTTCAAGCAGAACCCATTCCCCATCTTACGCTGATTCCAGCAACAAGTACAGTACCTGACAGTGCAGTGACTGTTTATGTAACAACAGATCTACAGCTGTTCCTACCCTGAACACAGGTGTCCTCTTGTGATATTTTTTTGGCTAGACAGACAGCATGATAGTTTTTTGGAGATCATCTTTCATAAAGACAATTGTACATCTTCTTTGCCACTAAATATAATATAATCATCTTCTTAATAACAAGCCAAGAGCTTGCACCAGAGCAACTAATTTTGCTTTTACTCCCAATTCCCAGTAAAGTGGAGGGGGAAAGGGGCAGGCAAAGGAACCAGCAGCTCGTTCCTGACTTCAGTTAAGACAACCAACACTTTATTAAAGGACAACCAAAACCAAATGGCGAGGCAGGCTGGGAGAAGGCGGTGTGGTGCACACACACACCGGGTGCTCCCCTGCCCACGCCAAAGGGAAGAGGACCCCAGGCGGGGTCTCCAGCCCGTTTTTGGCTCTTGGTCCCTCGTGCTCATTGGTCCTTTTTGGATCCAGCATGTGATTGGCTCATTCCTCCAGTCCAATCCCACACAGCTAATGATATCATGTTCTTTATCCTGGAACATTCTAGAAACTCTTTGCCTTACCAGTAAATCAAGACCTTCTCAGGACACTCCCCCCAGCTCCATGGACCATTTTAACAACCTTAACATGTTTAACATTATGAACTCTCCCAACAATCCAACCAGCCAAAAAGAACCCAACATCAACTCAATTGTTCATCCCCAACTCATTTATAACACCCAATTCATGCTAGATTGCTCAACTTTGTCTCAATTAAAAAATTGTTTAAATGATCAGTTGGACTTAAAACACAGGAAGTATTCTTTCAAGATGTAGATTAGCTTCCTGATGTGGATAGTTGAGCAACACTGTATTAAAGTGGGAAGCAGAAAACCCCCACATTTTGAGGTGTTACTCAGGTGAGTGGAAAACAGTTATTTTAAAATACCATGTTTACAAAAAAATACTCTTTTTGTTTAAAAAGTACTTTAAAAGCACTGCTTGTGTCAGTGACAACATTTAAAGCAGCCCTTAATATTATTTCAGTTTTGAGATGAGAAGGAATAAATAAGTTAGCTATGCCAGCAATGTAATTCAATAAAGTGTCAAAAGTTTTGTGAATCTGTTTGAAATTAAGGCTCAGCATTCTGAGAGCCAAAGAAATGAAACAATGGGAATAAATGGATGATGGATATACTAT
>VZRX01002850.1:974-20134 GCA_013398075.1 Notiomystis cincta
CCAGAGGGGATCCTGCCCAGAGGAGAAAGGGCGAGGTGCTCGGCAGGGAGGCCCTCGAGGAACGCCCTGCCGAGCTGGAGTTTGTCCAGAGGTTATTCCCCAGGCTCTCTCCGGTCAGCAGGGACTCAGACGGGTGGGTGAGTGGGCACTGAGAGGGTTTGTGTAGGATCAGCGGGGAAGCTGAAGAGGAACTGCTCTTTGGAGTGCAGGTTTTGCAATCTCTGGGAGTACTTTGCCTTTCCCCTCGTCCAGACACTCCTCCTAGCGCGGGCGGTGGAAGAAAGCTTTCCGAATCCAGACTTGGCCCGAGCCCCAGTGGAAAGCACCCGCTGGTGAGCAGCTGAATCTTAAGATGGTCCGGAGGCCGAGCCGGGCGTGCAGCGCTGTGCTGTGAGCTCGTCCTGTGGAACAGCCCCGTGCGGGACGCGATCGAGCAAGAAAGCCTTGCAGAGAACTGCCATGGGGCCCAGATCCAATTTGGAAGAAAGTTTAAGATCTTGGATCAGATTATGAGCTTGCTGCTAAATTAATTTACTTGTTTCTCACTGAAAGGCTGGTGCATGAATTGTTTTGGACAAAACCATGGTGGGTGGGAGGTTTAATACGGAGATCACAGCAGTCGCTGCCTCTCTGACACTGGCGTGCTTGTGGTCCAAGGAAGGTCTGATGCACTAAAACATCAAGAAAATTTGTGATTAATTTTCAGGTCCATTACTGTTATTCAAGAAAGACAATTTACTAATTTTGCAACTCTTTTACAGCTATTCAGTATTTCACAAAGGGATATTCATTACAAAGCCATAACAGGGTCACCAAAATAATATGCAGCTCTATCCAAGTGTTCAGCCTAAACCCCCAAATTTGGATCTTTAGCAGTGCATTCACGGGAAGATATTCCTGGCTGTTTTGAGTGGTGCACTGAGTTGAGACTGGCAATCAGGGCTCTGGGTGGGCTGAATTTTATCAGCTCCCGATCTGCTTTGAGGAGAGGTCAAGGATGTTTGCTTTTTCTGCTTATGCTAGCCTTATAGTCCTTATAGTTTGTTTCTCAGCCTCGATCCCACGTGCTGGAAGTTAGGGTGTTTGTCCAGTCTGTGAGGGTTAAAGTGCAGTTCTCCTCTCTGATGGAGTGAAGTTGAGACCAACACCTACTTTCTGAGCATCAGGGAATGAAGTATTTTTGAAGTATAGAAGCTCAGGAGCTCTCTTACTTGGTATAGTGTAAGTCATACACGGGAAATAGAAATGAAGTGTAGGTCATGGTCTTATGTGTGTGTAGGGCCTGGTAAGGGAGCTGTGCCAAGTCACTTCTCTGAGCGCCTTGTTGCTGTTCAGGCATCAGGTATCCAGCCAGGCATCCAGCAGCACTAGATTAGATGCCAGCTCCAGTCAAGATATAATCTATTGACAAGCACATCTTTTTGTATCAGGAGAACTTTACTGCAAGAGACTGAGGTGTCTGGGGACACAGACACTGCCAGGGCTAGGTGGAAGCTGAGCAGTGGTTTTGAAGACCTGCGTTTTGGATGGGGGCACCTGTTTCTCCTGTGAGTCCAATTCCTAATAGAGTGATGGCTGTAGAGCCTGTTGAAGATAGCACTCAGCACAAAGGACTTCAGTGGAGAGGGCCAAGGATGCAATCTCCCCTGTCACTGTTGTGCTGTTTGTTTGTGCCTCTTTGTCGATGCCTTTGGGATTATGGCCAGAATTTTCACTTTGTGGCTCAGCTATGTATTGTGAAGTCTATGCAAGCATAAATAAGCCTGCCTGTGAACAGATAAACCCTTGACTTAACAATGAAGCATTCTGCTAATCTGTGACTGTCTTCTTATGAAATCGGCTTCATTCTTTTGTGACCCATTAGTGATAAGAATACAGTGTTAGTTTTGTTTCCAGCATCAGGCAAGCTCACATCAGCTGCCAAGGTCATACAGTGGCATGTGACTGCACATGGTAGGGAAATTTGAAAGGACAAAGTGTTTCATCCCAGTGCCATCATCTGATGGGCTGACTTGAGCCCCCTGCTTCCAAGGCCATTGCCTAGGCTTTGTCTGCCCAACAGAGGTCAGTCCCATCTGTTTGGTTTTGATTTTAAAGTTAAGTTTTCAGGACAGATAGAATATAAATCCCTGTTACAGTTTGACTGTAGCCAAACTAGCCAAATAGACAACGAAGTAGGCCTGGTGAACTATGTTGCTTTTGAAAGTGTATTTGTAAAGGCACAGGAACAAAGGGCTCTGAACTGCCATATGAGAGATGTGGAAATAATGCTGGTGTCACTAGTTTGCTGTTCTTTGGAAGCCATTCATTTGATACAGTACATTTTTCAAGTGTGGTATGACATGTGACAAAACCCAACACCTACTGAAGAGATTGCATCACTGCAGGGTTAGAAATGTGTTAATTCAGGAATACCCTACAGTTTAGCTTTGGTTGTAAAACTCCCATAAGCTGTTAAAGCTACAATAATATATGATTTAGAAGATGCTTATTGTCATGATGTAGTCAAATGGCTGCATATTCTGGTAGTGTGTAGTTTTTCTTTTATTCCATTAATCCACAGGAAACTTGGTTGCATCAAGCACAAGTGTATAGCACTTGATTGTTCTTCTCCTTTCATGTTTGTCCAACTGTATTTAGTAGTCTGGAGTGGGACATTGAAAATGCTAATTTAAAGCATGCTTCCTATAAGATCATCATCTTGATTTTACCAGGAAACAAAAACTCTGAAATCATGGCGGGGAAACCCAAGCTGCACTACACCAAGGGAAGGGGGAAGATGGAATCAATCCGATGGCTGTTAGCAGCAGCTGGTGTTGAGGTTTGTAATTTTCTTTATAATGTGATTTGTGATTAAAATAGGTATTCTCTGGAAGGGTTTCCCAACTGCATTGTGCTTAGGGATATGCACATTATCACATATTGTGATGCAGAATGCTTAGATTGAATGATACACTCTTGTGTTGTATTTCATATATTCCTTGTGAAATAGTTGCACAGTAAAGAGATGTTAACATTGAAAGAGAATTGATGGGTGTCATTTTTTGAAACACACTTTAAGCTGAGATTGTAAATGGCTGCTACAGACAAAACTGTGCCTTTTTCTCCATGCTTGTAACACCCTGTATGTCATGAGTCTTCTCCACTGAAAGACATACATATCACATGAAAACTTTTGAACATTCTCTCCAAACTAAGTGCCTTTTGTTCTTTGGGTCAGGACCTGAGTAGGATAAATCAGCAGATCTGCCCCAAAGACAGTGTTAGAGGATCTATCTAGATTCACATCAGGTGAAGACCATCCTAAGACATTTTAATTTCTATATTAAATTTTTGTTTGAATATGGTGTTTTGAAACTATTTATACTCTGTTGGAAATAAAAGGCTTTTTTAAATGGTGCTCCCTTGAGAATGTTGCTGACAGAGAATTTGCAGAGCACGAGTGCTGAGGAAACTAAGATCTTGTCCTCATTCAAATGTCCTCATTCAAAAAAAAATGGACTAAAGAGGGAGATAAATGCTCTGTAAGAAAGGCATAATTTACAAAAAGTTTCTCAGTATGTCATGTGGCATCAGCTGCTTTTTAAGTAAGTGATTTGGTATCTTAATGGTTCATGCAGCTGAGTAGTCTGGTCTTTATAATGAGGAAGCTCTTTCTGGAGCATAATGCATTGTACAGTCCTGTGGGGTTGGGGATACCGTATGTAGACTTGGGTTATTTGCTGGAGCAGAGATAAATAATTAAAATAATTTAATCGTGGTGCACCAACAAAGTAACAGCTCGACCTGGTGCCTCCAGGGAGGGAGGAACAAAGGAAACCTTGGATCTTTTACACCCTCACAGTCTAAGTGAAGGTTTGGGTCATCAGCTCCTGCTATGTCTCACCTGTCCAGTGCTACAGGTCCTCAGACCATTTGTTGTGCAAAGGGAGGCGGTTCCCAGCTCTTGCCTCAGGCTCCCAGAGCTCCATGAGCAGCTGGAACTGCAGCTGCTCTCCCAGCTACTGGCACTGAATGGTTTCCTCGAAAGGGTCAACACAATGAGAAAAGTATGGAGAATAGTGTGGGGAGGTGGACTGAAACTGCCAGACCTCCCTTCCACTTCTCCACTGCCTTTGGAGTGACGGTGTTGTTTTCTGTTGTTGCTTTTCAGTTTGAGGAAGAATTCATAGAAACCAAAGAAGACTTAGAAAAATTGCGCAATGGTGAGTCTGTAGACTGTAGCCTAAACACGAATTCACACAAATATAGCAAAAGAACAACAGGAGGTATTTTTTTAAGACTTGCAATATGATGTGACCTGTAAACAAGAGCTGCTGCCTTGTGAATGCTTTCATCCCTGAGAATTAGAAATGTCTTGGTGTCTCACCAGGTCTCTTCCTTATTTTCAGTGCAGTACTTCAGCAGTCTGTGTAGCTTGCTCCTTTTTCTTCCCCAGATGGAGTCCTGCTGTTTCAGCAGGTGCCCATGGTGGAGATCGATGGGATGAGGATGGTGCAGACCGGAGCCATCCTCAGCTACATTGCAGCAAAGTACAACCTGTATGGGAAAGACCTGAAGGAGAGAGCCTGGTATGGTAACAGTGTACCAGTAACAGTGTACATAACACTTACTAACACTCCTCTGTCATTGTTAATATTTACAGAAAGAATGTTGCTGTGAAGTATCTGTATGTAAAGGTGAGTGTACCTAACAGGTACCTAACAGAGGGTTTATTTTGTGAGAATGGAAGGGCAACTCCAGAGATTGTGGAGATTATTATGGTAGCCAGCATCTTCTCATGATTTTTTTTTTTTTGTTAATGTGGTTTGCTTATGCAGTTTTTCCTCTACAGCATAAATGAATAGATTATCAATGGAAAACAGCATGAATTCAACTTTAAATACGTGAATTGCAGCCTTTTATCTTGCTTATACCATACACTGTGAGCCTGTTTTACAATTTTTGCTTTGAAAAAAACAAGAAGTTTTCTCAAAGTAGAAGAACCAAGAAAATAAACCAGTATCTGGTCTTGTGTTACATTCACTAATAAGCATTTTACTCAGTGATCACTTCAGCATTGTATTTCAGGAAAATAACCAAAATGGAAAGTTTGAATGATATATGTTGAGCAAAAATATTTGTTTCAGGATTGATATGTATGTGGAGGGAACTACAGACCTGATGGGAATGATCATGTATCTCCCTTTTCAACCAGCTGATACAAAAGAAAAGAATCTTGCCTTAATCATTGAACGAGCTACAACCAGGTACCTTCCTGTGTACGAAAAGGTGGGTGATAAATCACTAGTAGTTCACAGACAGTGAGTTCCAGGCTGCCCCTCCTACCCCACTCCCCTGCCCCCACACATGTACTTTCCAGAAGGCAAGTGACAGTACAACTTTAGAAATGTATGATGGAGCCAGTATCCAGCAGTGTGAAAAGAGGGCCACAAAATAATTTTCAACTGTTTCCAGTACTGGGTCTCTTTGCTGTCTTTCTTTTCCAGTCCAGTTTAGTGGTTGATGGCTCCCAATGTTTTGCATAAATGCACCATTTCAATACTTGTGCCAGCCTTCAGTACTTACTGCCTGGAAGTTAAAGTGTTACCATAGAACTGTTAAGGTTGGAAAAGACCTTCTGAGATCATCAAGTCCAGTTGTCAACCCAGCACCACCACCATATTCACAATTAAACTGTGTCCTCCTGGGACATATCCACACGTTTCTTGAAAACTTTTAGGGACAGTGAGTCCACCAGTTGCCTGGGCAGTCTGTTCCAGTGCTTTACAACCCTTTACATGAACAAAAGTTTCCTAAGATATAATCTAGACTTCCTCTGGTGCAACTTGAGTTCATTTTCTGTTGCCGTGTCACTGGTTACCTGGGAGAAGAGGCCAACCCCCACCTCACTACAACCTCCTGTCAGGATGTCGTGGAGAGAGATATGGTCTCCCACTCAGCCTCCTTTATTATTGCTATAAATATATTTGTGCTTTACAGCTAAGGATCCAATTCTGTGATCTTCCTTAAATCCACTGCTTAAATGTATTATACTTAGAGACTATGATTTTCATTCTCTGAATTGCTACTTGGGCATCCTTAGGTGTGCACAGAGAGGCTTTGCAAGCAAGATACATGTGGCTTAGAAAGCATAAAGCAATTATTTACTGGCTAGCAAGCACCAAAGAGCTAGCCTAAGCTATGAGGAGAGGCATTGGTATGCTTGCCATCCCCTTAGAGCACATGAAGAGGCTTTCTTGGCTAGGGAGGAGTTGGTCAGAAGGGAATGGATTGTTCTTTTCTTCTCCCTGGAACATTGCCTGGATGTTACTGAACTGCCATTTTCTACCAACTTGTGTCCTGTTTGAATCGAGCCAGCTGTGATCCTCACCTCATGAGTTTGCTTCTCTTTTGTGCCATGTGTGGCTGTGCTATATAGACTTTGTCACAGTGCTTTTTCAGAGCATGGTAGTCTCCTTGGAAATCTTCCAAGGGTACAAAGCTGTGCTGTTTCAGAGCTGAGCTGGGTTTCCAGCTTGAAGCCTCGGTTACCAGGCAGCTGAAGTCCAGTCAGAAAAATACAGGACTTGATGCAATTTCATGTCCCACTTTATTAGAGCCTTAAATTGCACAAACAAAACCCACAGAGGCTGCCCTGTAGAATAACTGTGTAAATGACATAATCCAGCACTTCCAGAATCAGACTTCATATATATCCACTGCCATACCAATGGAGGGCTGTGCTGAGAGATACTGATTACACATATATGAATCTTTCAAAGATTAGAAGTCTGATATGTATTTTAAGTTACTAAACAATAAAAAATAATGTACCAAAATTCTCTAAGCTTGTGCCTAAGTGGCATAAACTACTGTTGTGATACATTTTAGCATGTGTGCTCCATGTAGGAGAGTCTTTACAGTAATCTTTGTTTGCTTATGGTAAAAACACAGCTGAACTTTTTTTATGATTTTAGCCTAGTTAATTTTGTTAAAATGGTTAATAATTTTCTTTCTGTACCAGCTGTTTAAGATGTCCATTGATTCAACTTAACAGGGTTTATCATGTGTTATTCATTCTGCAAGCTGACAGGAAACATCCCTAGCTGTGAGTGTTCACTTTAAACACTCAGCAGCCAGATGGAGCAGCAAAAGGCAATATAAAGTCCTGCAGGCAATCAGATTCTAATGCCTCTGGGGAGTTTCCGTACAGTTCTGATAAACAAGCTGTGGTGGACCTTGTTAGGGCAGTGTAGGAAATAACTACATGAAGGTATCAGCTATGACACTATCCATGATTGCTGCCTCTGTAGTAAAATTGGCAGATGGGCCTGGAGAAGCAGTTGGCTTCCAGAGTCACAGACTGCTGTCTTACTGCACATTTATTACTTGTTTAAGAGTAGCCTTGGTGTGCCTTAGGCACAGGCATGCCCTTCTCTTGCTCCTGATAGGAGGGTGATTGTCTCTCAGGCTGGAGAGCTGGTAACTGCTCTGAAGCTGTGCTGCAATGTTCATCTCAACTTTGCTACTACAGTTCTTAGTAGCTTTGGCAGGCTGTGATTCTTGCATCAGCAGTTTTCCACAAAGGAATACTTCCTTACAGGATAAGAGTGGGAAGGCTGTATTCCTTCATTCTGGACAGATTTCAAACTGTAATCAGCAGTCTCAAATTTTGCTGAAACATCTGGAAGTTCACTTAATTTTTTTCTTAAAAATTCGAGATGTGTTTTACATGTAAACTGACCTGACTACCTCTTCCAGTTACTTTAGTCCTGTTTCTTTTGTGTGATTAAGTCTTTCTTGTGGTACTGGACTTGGTATACAGCTACCTGGTGCAGCAGGTTAGAGTGAGAGATGGGATCATGCACACTGAAACATGAATTCTGATTTCATTTTTATTTTTGTTTAAAGAATATTTATCACTTTCTAACTTCATAGCTTCTTGCATGGCTTTGCTCTGCTGTCTTTTTTTAGAAATCTGTCTGCAACAAAATACCTAGATAAAATTGTTACATCCTATGTGATTTGTTTTTTATTTGTTCATACTTTATAGGCCTTAAAAGATCATGGACAGGATTATCTTGTTGGCAACAAATTAAGCTGGGCAGATGTCCATCTGCTGGAAGCCATTTTAATGGTAGAGGAATGTAAGCCTGATGTACTGTCTGCATTCCCTCTGCTACAGGTAAGTAATCATCTGGTGTCAATATGGAAAGTAATAAATTTCACTGACTGTTGTTAGAAATTAATTGATGTTTACATCTTTTGAGCCATTGTACTGACCCCTCTCTGGTCTGACTGCAAATCTGCACTCAGTGCACTGCCTTGCCCCAGAACTCCTGGGGACACCTTTCTCCAGTTCTGCTTTTCCGAGCTGTTCTCAGCTGGCAGGAGTTCACTCAGTGCTACCAGTTTGGACCTTTAACTGCTACTTCCTTGTCTTCAAACACAGCAACAACATCCAGAACAGAAGTCTGTGGCCTGGTGTGTCTGCAGTTCCTGTCCTTTTTGCCAGCAAAATTAAATATTTAAGAAATCATATACAAGAAAGAGCAGTTAAGTTTTGTATGTCTTGACTTCTGTAGTGCTTTGCACTGAGGTATTCCTGTCCTTCCCTCTTTTTTTTTTTTTTTTTCTCAAATATATCTGCAGGATTGGGATCCAGGATGTGGGGTTTTTTCTTCCACTTTTTACTAGATGAATCTTAACTCTTAATATTCTTTTCTCCCATTCCCATCTGGGAAACTAAGGTATAGCACCAGCATTACAGATCAGAAAAACCTACTATTCTCTGTTTAAGAAGTATGTCTGACAAATAAAAATCCAAGTCACCTGATCTTTAAGCCATAAAGGATAGAATTATAATTTCCTTACTCTCACTGGCTTTACTGTTGCTTCTTACAGGCTTTTAAAGGAAGAATCAGCAACATTCCAACAATCAAAAAATTCTTGCAGCCTGGCAGCCAAAGGAAGCCACCAACAGATGAGAAGTTTGTTGCTGTTGTGAGGAAAATATTCAATATCTAAGCTGATGAAGATAACCCAACTGTAGTATAGTACCAGAGCTTGCCTTGTAAGAGTAAACTGCATAGATGTGCTCTGTAACTCGCATCATATGGCCAGTGTTGAAACAATACACTGTGAATACACTTATAAATTAGAGTAAAAGGCTAATTTGGACCTGTTGAGTCCAGAAAGCAGTATTTCATGAAGCAGTTATATGAAATAAAATATGCTGACACTTTGTGTGTGTTCATTTACAGTGCATGCCTGGTAGGGTAAAATGTTCAACTGTAGCTTCTGGAGGACTGTAGAAAGCCACACAATCCCCAACCCTCCTTTTATAAACTGCAGGAGAGAGGAGCCACACTGTGAAAATTGAGAAGTCATTTAAATTTAGGCCTAGAATCTTTTCAGTTGGTCCTCTAGGTGGTCTCCTAGAAAGTGCACTGTCCCCTTGCTGTATTTCACAGCTTAAAAATTAAGTAAATTAAACCTTTAAAAATAAAATTAAAATTCATGATCCTTTCAGTTTACAGGCAGAAGTAAGAAACTTTTCTAATTCTCACATGAATCTCTTAGGAGCAGTTTTTTTCACTGAAAGATCAAAGTCCTTCTGTTTAATTGGCCTGCTGTGATTTTCATCTACTGAAAGCACCTATTCCCTTGCTCTTCTTTTTGCTGCTTGGCTGGCTGGTCAGTGAAGCAAATGCCCCTTGAGTAAGGCTGTACCTTCTGCAGTCACTTCCCACAGTTACAAAGCCAAGTGCACTGGCTGCTTACCTTTTCTGTGAGTTTTACCTCGACAGTGTGTAAAGCATGCACTACTTTGTGAGATTCTTTACCCTAATTCCATGGGAACCATCGCTGTTCTCTTTAAGAACATTGCCATAAACCATCCTTCTTTGCACTTAGTTGTTTCTCCTCAACAGGACTCCAGCTGATGAGGCAAATAGTCAGCCAGTGTACATGAAGAATTGCTGCCCAGCAAAGTTAATTCCTTTCCTGACTTGTGCCTAAGAAGAGCCATGTGCATCTCAGAGGTACAAACCACAAGCACCCCAGTCACCTGGGCACTGCTAAGTTCCAAACAGGTTTATATTAAAACTACCTCAAAGCAGTGCTTTGCCATGCCCACCACAGTATTCATTTCACTGGGCTATTCCAAACCAGTGCTATGAATTAGGAATCAGCACAAAGACTGGCACAAGACATTGCTGTTGTGATTACTGAGTGCAGCTGTCATTCCAGTCTGAAATCCGTAACACATCAGCTTAATCACCTGTGAGCCTAGTACCATCTGGAGATTACTGATACCAACATTCATTAGCAAAGATTCCAGAGCTGCAGGCTGTGGTTTGGGGTTGGTAAGAATTTTTTTATATCATGTTGTCCTGCCCACCCCGCCCCTTTATTTTTTTATTGTCTGTTGTGCCTTAGACATCTGAGCTGTTCACAAGGCCTTGTCACCACCTAAGCCCCGGACAAGAATAATAAGCTTGGTATTTTCCTCATGGATTTGTGCAGCACTGAGATCTGATACATGATAACCCTCATAAGCAACTTTTGTATGAGAAAAACAAAAAGCAGCAAAATTTCTGTTTGTCTTCAAGAGCGCACCCACCCATATATTTCCTTATGATTTCACTTATATTCCCTGTACACCAGAAGACAGTCTTAGCCAAGCTTTGAGACTCCAGGAATATTTATTTTGTACACAAATCAAAGCAACTTCAATCCCTGAATAGTTTATGACTGCAGTCTCTTCTGCTTACAGGGGGGGATTTCAGCAAGATAATCTGTGTAAGACTGGAATGGGAAACCTGTTCCAGAGTACTGAGAGCTTGAAACCTCGTTGTGCAGCATGATGAACCTCAGCCACGGTTTATGTCAGTGGCAATTTACAGCATGGTACATGTTTGAAACCACTACTGAGTACCAAGCAGAGCACCAGACTCTTCCATGGCTTGCTTAAAAAACTGTCTGCTTAAAAAACTGATAAGCTTCGAACATTTTACATTTTATTTGAACACTGATTTTTTACATACAGAACCAAGGGAACAAGAAGGTGTGTTGGAAAGGAAGTTGGTTTTCTAGTGCAACACAGTACAGGCTCAAGACATTTTTGATTTAGAACTGATTATTTAATTTCAGAAACTACAAAATTATACTTCAATAGAAGATACCATTTTAGCATAAACATGTATGTCTTTCAGAGATATAGTGCAAGAGGAATTCAATTTCCTGGGGTGCTCTGCACCCCTAAAAGAGATCAAACTTACAAAGAAAGATCCCTTGAGTTAAGAGACTGCTTAAATGAAAGTAGATAAAACTATACCAACAAAACACTTGCTTTAGTTTTTAAAAAAAGCTTTTAAAATATCAGCACATGTCAATAATCAAATAACAGGTACAGATCTTTTACAGAAAATATAAATGCAGTATAAGACTTGTGTTCAAACTTGTCTTTCAAGTATGGAGAGCACGTCTCTCTGGTGGGCATGGCAGTCATATTAGCTTCTAAATTCTCCTACAGCAGCATAAAAACAAGCCTCAAAATCATCAAAAGGCTGGGGAAAAAAACAAAACAAGAAAACATAAATATGGCTGTCATTAATAAAATCAGTGAAAATCATCATTAAATGACAGTGCATTCATAAATAACTGACATTAGACTCTATAAAGATGTCTTTTCAGGTGTCTAAATCTACAGTCTCAGTGTCTTGAAAACAAAGCCCACCTAAGCTAGAAAAGCAATCCACAATGGAAAATAACATCTTCCAGTATAAGTCTTGATTTTAAAATTCTGCATCTTGAAAAATTTGCCTCTTATTTTTTCCTCTCTGTATGTAACTGAAGTAAACCAGAATGGTGTTATATTAAATCTGGTAACAACAAAGCAAGTTATTATTCCTTCAGAAGATGGGGATTCTGATTTACACTTGGAAAATGTTTTGCATTACAGACTCACTGGGAAGAAAAAAAGTTTTGAACTTACTCCATAATTTAATTCCAAATTAATAAATTCAGAAGATTATATTTTCCAGAATGCCAAACAGCAGCAATAATACAGTTGGAACAGCCAGAAACAGCATAATTTGCAGTAATACTGACCAAAGTTCTTAGGTCAGGTCAAAAATGTCCTGGTTTTCAACAGTACTGCGCTTCCAGTAGTTTGAATGCAGCACTTCTAAACCAAAGTGTTGGCCTTTCATTTTGACATGACTGTGTTGCATGAAATTTGACTAATTTTATGTGTGTTTCAAAACACTAAAGCTTATCCAGGTTCTTCAAAAAGCCTTATCAACATGCATTCATATTTAATTGCTGACCTCTCATTTCTGTGCTGAGAAAGTCACTTCTTATCAGCTGTGCCTGCCTAGTAAGATGAAAAAGCTGTAAACAGGATGTGACCTTCAGACTAATTTCACTTACAGCTGTACAATTGCTGAATGATAGTGACTTCCACTGATACTGGGCACTGAATCAGGTGTGAAATGGCAACTATTTGAAAACCAGGGAAATCTTTACATTAAGATCCACAACATATATTTACCTCAGGCATGCTACTAGCCCAGCTGGCATTAATTTCTTGGACCTCTTGAACCTCATTCCCATTATAATGGTCAAAAGAAAAGATGAAACTGTAAAAGACAATCCAATATATTTATGTTCTCACATTTCTCAGTGGACCACTCAGGAACACACAGAGTTATCAAAGGTCATTAGTGTTTTCCTATGAACTGCAATTTTAGTGAAGCATTAGATCAGAGAGAGAGTCTATAAAAAACATTCTTGCTTTTCCAAAATACACCATTATGATTTCTTTTAGCTACAAATAAGGTTTCCATGCAAATAAGGTGCAGCAGAATGCTAAATCCTATTCCATGGAGACTAAGTAAGTTAGTCAGTTAGTCAATTCTACTCACCCATATCTAAATCCATGGGGATACAAAGTAAGTAGAAAGACTCTTGGCCATAGCAGTAACATGTATATGGATTTACAGGAAGAGTGTCTCATAAATCCCACCACCCTAGATCATTGCAGCTGTTTTCTAACTCTTCAAGGAGCTAGAGCATTCAGCTTCTTTTCTGCTTTATTTTTTTAATATTAGCTTTTTATTTGCTGAGCCTTAAAAACTACATTGGAAGGTTTGCCACCTGATTTTGCTACAGAATATGGTTATCAACACCTCCATCTTCATGACTACAATCCCTTTGTAGCCTTTTGCTACGAGGGAACCATCCTTGCCTGTGACAAGAGATGGGCAGCCCAAGAGGGCAAAAAATGCAGCACAAGCAGCAGAGAACAAACATCATGAAAGACACTGCATCTTTTTCCTGGAGTAGTCTTATCTAAAAATGGAGGCAGCAATGAATTCATGCAGCACAGGGAATTCATCTTGAACTGCAGCTGCAGAGTGCTACACAAATGAGAAGATTGAGGAGAACACAAAAAACTGCAAAGATAGCTACCTTCATTAAAGAACTGTCACTTGGAATGCTTCCTAGAAGTGGGCAGAGAGGCAGGACTTCTCATGAGCAGCTGGGCTTTGGCACTCTCACAGCCAAAGTAATGGCAGTTACACAGATCTCTTCCCTTTTTATGGAGCAGTTAAAGCATCTGGCTAATTCTCTTCAAATTCCACTGTCTAGTCCTGGGGCCAGTCCTGTGTTCATAGGTGTCAAAAATTAGTTTTAAACTCACTTCAGCGTTATAAAACAAGCCCTGACAGTTACAAGTATCTTACAAAACTCTACCAACTATGTGCACAACTATGTGCATTAAAGATACCTTGCAAAAAAAAAATTATGCTCCATTATCCATCGCTTGTATTTTCTAGTCACATAGCCTTGATCCTCTCAGGAATGTCTCAAGAGTGAACTATTCCACAGCACGTGTCTTACCAGAGTCCTGAGGATATTTATAGTTTATTACAAGCTATAAAGCATATTCACTCTGTAATGTTCTTTTCTTTCCCTCTTTGCTAGTATCTGGCTTTTTACAGGTTCCAGTGACATTTAAGACATTCAACTTTTAGACCAGATTTTAGAGAGTGCTATAAATTCACTGCTTCACCTTAAACCAGTCAAAGCAATTCAATAAATCAAGACAAATTAAATCCAGTGAATCATACTCAGATCAGAATCAACTTGCATTGTGAGATTTGAATCTGAGATTGAGAGATTGCACACTGAGATTTTAATTTCTACATCTACTTCAAACATATAAAAGTGCATTAAAGTATCCAAGAAAGCACAGAGCTTATTCCAGATGAAGTAGGAAACTTCTTGAAATAATAATTTATAGAACAACTAAGAGAATTCATCTGGGGTATCTATAGACTACATACTCTTTGTATCTAGGACAAGTTACAACAACCTTACTATCAAGGTCTTGTACTAAAATATTATCTAAATTACTATAGGAAACTCTTGCATAGGTGAAAAGTACTATCAATAATTATGGTTTGGATGGATAAGGTGTTTTTAGATTTCCTAATCTTTTAATGGTTTGGGTGCTTGCTTTATTTTACATTGTGATTTACTGTAGTGGTTTCTAAGTTCAGAGTGGTTATTTCTTCCATGCACTTAATTTTCATCTTTCATTTGTGCTCTAGCTGCTTTTCACTTTTTACTGTGGCATGTTAGGCATAAGTGAAAACATTCTAGCTTTCCACAAAATCAATACACATTTATAATAAAAAGGAATTAAAACATTTCTTTGTAAACATTCTAAACTAAGACTGCTTTAAAAAGTCTTTGTTCCCTTTACTTTATGTAAGAAGAACTTTCTAAGGCAGGTGGAGTGAACTGTCTCTCATCTCATCGCTGTAACTTCTACTAAATAAGTAATACACATTTCTCCAGTTGAGAAAGTCCTCACATGCCTACAGCTACATGAAATGTAAAACACTGACTATTTCAGATATCGAACATTCAAAAGCACATTAATGGAAAATTTTGTATTGGTCCCTTCAAAACCTGGGAATTGGGAAACAGGCAACATAATATTAAGTTTTAATGAGTCTTCTCTTGCATAAATTCTGTATCTAAATTAGTGACTTAATTGACCAATAGAAGTATACTACTATACACTACTTAAAAGCATCTCACACTTATGATTATAAATTTACATATACTTAAGGCTATGTCTTCATTCCAAAAAAGATTTTGAGGTTTTTTTGAACAGTGGGATAACTTAAGCTGAGCAAGGTCATGGTGGCAAAACTGGAAACCAAATTTAAGGCCATCTAGGAGCAGATCAGGTCCACAATTACCACCTTTACTAAAGAACTTGGAGGGAACACTTTGCTTTCAATGCTACTGAATATTTTTTTGAAATGGAAATCTTTATTAACTGTGATTGCTGCAAAGCACACAGTCAGAACGAACAATATACCACAAATTCTAAGTTGAGAAAAAACAATTGTGTACTCACACAATCTGGATTAAATGTATTTTAAATGCATTTCTGCATGTGAAATCACAGCCTAAACCACCTTTGCTAAAATCATGAGTGAGGCAAGCTCCCAACAGCTCTTACAGCAAATCACTTGTGTGAGGTTTGTGTCCCACCCAGCGATTGTAGTTTTTTGCCTCCATGAGGGTTTCACAGCAAACTGTGAAATGACAATTATTGCATTGTTTGTATCCTGTCTTTCATAACAGCAAAGGAAAAACACTAAGTCAAACTATTCCATTCACTGGGAGCTGAGGTTATGTTATATTATGCAACATTGGATCTCACACCTAGTTTACTGCTCAAATTGCAGAATTCTAATCTGTAGTCCTAATGATTTTATTGCAGTACTATTTCCTGTTTCACAGATTGATTTCACAATATATGCAACGTTAGGCAACTATCTCATAAAAAGAGGTGCAGCCAAAGGTGAATGATCTGCCTGACCTTGTAAATGGCTCCTGAATTTTGGAAGCTAAGCTGTGTCTTCAACTCTATTTAAAACCCAACATTTAAACCAAAGCAATACTCCAAATTTACTGAAAAGAGAATTTTCCATATAGTTCAGGATGCTGTTATTTTGTTTGCTTGTTTGTTTACTGTAGTGAAACACTTACACAATGATATCTTCACATTTCTTGGATCACATGATACACAGTAAGCTCCATAACCAGCCACAGAGCCAAATGTGAGTCCAGCAGCTAAAGAGATTTTACTACCTGCAAGAAATCATTCAAGTGTTATTTCTCAATACAAAGTCTTTAAGCTCACTCTTTATACAGCAGTATAAAGATCTCTACATAGTATTGCCCAAATATATTAAAAATAGAACTGATTTTGCTACATTCCAGCTTACCTCAGCCAGTGTGAATATAGAGGTAATATTTCTGTAAATGGGTAATTCTAATGCATGGCATTAGGGGCAAAGTCAACTAAGCTGGAGGGAGATGATCAGGATCCAGTAATACTTGCAACTTGAGAAAAATACAACCCTAAACGTGGCTATTTTCTTGATCATACTTAAGAAGGATTTTTGTAATTTCTCTGAACTGTAGGTTCATTTTAACTATATCTTACAGCACTTGGGAGTCTCCAAAAATGGTAGAAATGTGTCAAAATATATAAAGAGTAAATTGGACAGCATGTGTGGTCATGATGTCAGACCTTTCAGTCAGACATCAGTCCTGGACAAAGAAATGTCATCACCAACATTACATTTAACAAATAATGAATTAAAAAAACAAATAGCAGCGAGGATGAAAGTAGACCTTCTAAAAGTAACTTGACATCTTCTTGCAGTGCCATTGCAAAACTGGTTCATAAATCCTGCACATATCCCTAAACTATTTAGATCTCTGAACAAACATTTGTCTTGGTACCATATGATAGAAGTGTAGAATCTGCACAGCAGACATTATTTGAATTAAGCTGATTCCCAAATATTTATAAAGAATCCAGACCCCTGATGTAATTTAGCTCCCAATCCTTTTATTTTGAGTATTTTTAATCAAGACTTTGCAAGAAAATGTAAATTATAACCGATAAAAAGATTTGCCACGAGGACTGACCAACTATTAATGAGTGAAGAGAACATGTGAATGGGACAGTCAGTGAGTGCAGCTGGCTGCAAACACAAACCCACAGCGTTTTCAGACATTCAGATGTGAAGCCCTGCCTCCGAGAGCACGGCATGTGCCACTACGAAGGGACACGGTGGCCCTAAGTCCCCAAAGTCGTGACGGACAGCGGCCACAGGGAAGGAGAGCGATGCGCTGCTGCGCTCTGCGCAGAGCGGATGGGAACCCGCCGGGAGCCCTCGCCCGCCCGTCCGCGGTACCACTGCGACCTCTGCCGGGTGCTGAGCTCGGGCACGGCGCGGCCACCCGGGGCACTGCAAAAATCCCTGGGACACGGAAAAAGCTTTGTGGTACACTGCCACCTAAACCCTGCCTCGTCATCTTACTGTGAAAAGGCACAGTTCTAACAGTCCCAGAGAATTAACCACCAACTCAGAGCACACAAGTAAAGGGTTTTTTTCCACCGTGCATCTGGAAATGTCAGAATCAAGCCTGGATGTCTCTGTAGAAAAGAAGCTTTATTCAAGGATTAAACAGGAATGATTAAAAGGAGATGAGAAAGCCCAAAATGCACTTAAGGTCAAAGATAACATGACAATCCCCACTTTTTGCCCTGAAAACAAACTCACGTAAGTACTTAAGCTGACCCAAGAACATCTCATGAGACTCAGTGCATTTACAGCAGCACATGATGGATGTAAAATGCAGCTGTGTTAATCACAGCAAAGTTTTCATGTCTCACACTGAATAGAAGAAATCAAATGCTTGATTTCCAAATCCTTCTGTCCCAGTACTAACCTTTCCGAGTGTATGCTACAACACCTCCAACCACCAGCAGGGAAGCGTACGCAAAACCAATCCAGTCAACAGCCATGGTCCCAACTCTGGAAAAAAAAAGCCATACTGCAACTGAAAGCAAACAAATTCCTTTCTCCTGGTAAAAAAGAAATCATTACCTAAAGGGTTCTAAATAATACCACTCTCTCCTAAGTCGTGTTTGACTGCTGTGTCAAAACATCCAGAAGGTGAAGGTGTGCCTGGTGGCTGTTGTAGCATCCTTTCACTAACTGCTGCTCTTCCTTAGACCCAGTATCTGGGTGTACCATATTTCCATTAGGGGATTTTTTGGGATATGTGTGGCATGCATTTTTCCCAGTCACAAATACACACATGCAGGCAGAAAGCTTGACACCATCCAAAGCATGTTTTGTTGCCCTTGTGCCATACGGCTGAGCTGAGTGCACACTATGGATACACACAGGTCTGCTGAGTGCTCAGCTCAGTGCTTTCATCTCCTTTCAACCACACTCCACCCGGAGCATTTCAAGCGGCATGTAACAAACCCTGCACCAGACAAAAATACGAATTTTCAGTCTGTTCAAAGTTTCCAGACAGAAACTTAGGCTGTTTTGGGAAGCTATACATACAGCTGCTTTATGCTGTATCTATGCCTGTTTTATTTCACCTTTACATTTCTATGCATTGTCTGAAGTTAGGCTTCTGTCCCGCAGAAAGCATTCAAGGTTCTATTGTGATGCTGGTCCCTACTTCCCTGGCAGTGCTGTGTAAAGGCACGAACGGCAGTGCCTGAAGCCAGAGAGCCCCTGCAGCACCACAGCCTCTCTCCCATCAGCCGGTGGGACACACCTTTTCCCTCCTTCTCCCAAAGTAAACGTACACTTAATGAAGCACATCCTTCTTTATACATCAGCGTGTGTGTCCTTGACCATAGTGTTAAAGGCAGGTAGCAGAGTGCTCACTCAGCATTTCCTGTCAACCTTTAGTATTAAAAGTAAGAAACTCGCAGCGAGCCCCCTCCTCCGCAAGTCGAAACCCCTCAGGACAAAGGGTGGGTTTAGGCTGCCATGGCACCCCGGAGAACGAGGTTTGCAGAGGCAGGGGCCAGGGATGCAGGGACAAGGATCCCCAGGCCTTTGATGCGCCTGGCCTTGGCGGCCGCCTCCCGCCCGGGNCTGGCGGCGCTCGGCGGAGCCGGGCCGCGGGGGACAAGGGGGGGACAACGAGTCGGCAGTGCCCTTGCGGCCAGGAGGGCAGTGGTATCCTGGGTGGCATCGGGAAGTGTGGCCAACGGGAGGTGATCCCCTCGGCCCTAGTGAGGCCACATCTGCAGTGCTGTG
>VZRX01002850.1:20161-92890 GCA_013398075.1 Notiomystis cincta
CTCCGCAGTAAAAGAGAGAGGCGGGGGTCCAGCGGAGGCCACAAAGATGACCAGGGATCTGGAGGATCTCTTTTATAAGGAGAGACTGCAGGACTTGGCTCTGTTCTGTCTAGAGAAGAATTGGAGAGGATCTCATTCATGCGTATAAATCAAAGCTGGGTGTTGAGGGAGTGGTGCCCGCCTTTTTGGTGACAGGACAAGGAGCAATGGCCGTAAACTAAACCGCACGAAGTGTCAGCTCAGTTGGACAGAGCATGGTGCTAATAATGGACTAGATGATCTGCACGGGTCCCTTCCAGCCCCAGCAGTTCTGTGATTCCGTGAGTCGTGGCTGTGCTAGTGCAGGGCAGCACAGCAGCACACTCTGTTTGTTGGGGCCCCTCTGTGACAGTGCCCCACTCCGAGGTGGGCATCTCCTGCTTGAGACTCCTTATCCAGCCCTTCAGGCTCTGGAAAGGTCTGTGGATATTTTACTCTTTTAAGGCCAGCCCCCCTTGCCTTGCCGCGTTTAGGGTGGAAGAACTCATGAATGAAGGAGTCACATCTGCAGATCCAGTTGTCCCCTAAGTGCACCCATCCCACAGAGACCTGGGCAGAGGCAGGGTGAGGGTCTGCTTCCTTCCAATGGGCACTCATTGCTGTGCCAGGCACCCTTCTGCCCCCTGCCCCTCTCATAAACATGTTCCTCTCCTTGCTTGTGTTTTTTGAAAGTCTGAGGGCTGCTACATGAAGTCAGGTGAGCAGGCACGTAGGCTGAATGCCCGTTTGTGTTTCTCCAGGAAAACATCAGGCACAAGCCCCAACACTCTGATACTAAACACGTAGCTAATTTATGAAACTGCTTGATGTGGTTATTTTAACACCCCGACTTCTTGTCTCTAGCCCTGTTTGCTGGACCTATTCCACCACAAGCTATTTTTGTCCATATTTTGTCCCCCTCCGCAGTGTTTCTTTAACTTTTTCTCAAGTGAGTGATTCTTGACCAGCACAGGACGTGTCCTTCAGGGGTGATGCGGGGGTGCCTGTGTGCAACATTCCCCACACTTCCCTTGTTCCCACAAACAGACTGAGCATAAACATGGCCACAGCAGGGAGAGACTCACAATGCCATGTGATAGGACTTGGATACCTGCCTTCTTCAGGGGTCATTTGAAAATCTCTGCCAAAATCCTGTGTTTCCTTTAGATTTCTTTGCTCAAAGGTGTGGGAGTTTTCCGCTCCAAAGAGCTAGCTGGAAAGCAAAGCAGCATTCTCATTAGGGTTAACGTATCTAATTTCCACTCCTAACGTTCCATTTGTTTTTTTCTGGTAGTGTTTAACTGCTGCAATACAAACCCACTCCATGTGAGCTATCCAAGTCTGCCTGCTCAGTGGAAAACAGAACTGCTCTCCTTATCTCACCAGAGTGTCTGTGGGAAGGAAGACTGAAGGTACAGCAACTTTGGAAAACAAACAGGACACTTGAGGGCAGGATGGCTCCAAAATGCAAACAAAAAGTGGATTCAAAAGCTGAAATCTAGAAATCTTAGATTTCTTGATGAAGTATTATGAGACTTGTGGCTCTTGAAAAGCACAGTAAAGTAAGCAGGGAATTAAATGGGGCAGAACCATGCAACTCTATTTGAGGGGATTCCAAAGTGCAACAAATACAGTATCTTTTGGCACCTCTAGGATAATAACCAGTTGTGGTTACTGATTCAATGATACTCATCACTTAAGCACACTGGGTGATCCTGAAGTCTGGGTAAAATTTGAATTCACATAATTATATGCTGCTCGTTATGTTCCCTTCAATTTTCAATTGCAAAAAGTATTTGGTACTGTTTTCCCTAAGGTTATACTTAACTATTGTCTGATGTGAAATGGTTGTTGTATTTTACAGCACAGATGGGAGGTTTTGAATAGGAGGAGAATTAATTAAATTAGTTTTTTGGTAGCATGACAAATCAAACACTTCAGTCCCTACAGTGAGCAACTATAACAGAGCTAGCAGCATTGCCAGTGTTACTGTTGCTATGTGCTTTCTAGTATAGTTTTCACTTGCTTGTTACTGCCAATCTGAGCTGAAATTTCCCCTGTTGGGTGTCTGCTTCCAGCTGTTTTATTTTAGTTTGTTTTGGTTATTTTGTTTTCTATTATGATTTGTTTGCTTTGGTTTTGGAAAGTTCCATTTACAACAATTGAGCCAACTAAAAGGATGAATTTAGGCAAAAATACACGTTTTTGTCCATTATAAACATAACCATTTCACTGAACAGCCCCTAGCATCTCTCTGCTTTGGAAAAACAAACTTTGAAATCTGGCAAGCAAATTGCCTTAATTTCAGGGATATATTTTTCCATCTTCAGGAAAATGTGACCTGAAGAGAAAAAGAGTTAAAAGTGTGGAGTGAAGGCTTCTTAAAACTGTACAGCCCTGTCCCTAGAAAGTTTCACTTGTATTCATTATGTGTGGCCTTGTGTTAGCCCTGTCTACATTCTCACCTGGATGTAGGCATTCTTCCCTGAGAAAATCTGAGCTTGTGCCTTGCTTTGCTTATGTCCTGTGTAAAACAAGAAGCCTCTAAGGGCCTTGTATAAAAACATCTCCCTCCCCTGGAACATTTTTGCTGAGGCTACCTGTTGTTAGAGAAGATGTTGGCAGGATGAAGCACATAAAAGACCTCTCTCTGTGGTAAGCTGTTTGTGCATTTTGTTGGTCTTCCTGTATTAACACTAAAGGCTATTCATAGTCATAAGCTCCAAGTAAGATTTAATGCTAATTGCTATCCCAGAACGTAATGTGATACCAGAAGGAATCTGTGGAATGGAAAAGTGCCTCTGAAATCCCACAGACAGAAGAAAAGGTACTGAGATGGGGAAAAAAAAAGCAGCTACACACCTTGAGACAGGTGTAGTTCTGGAACAGTTTTGTGCAAAGATTGTTCTCCTCTTTGGGTGGGATTATGGAAAAGGAAGAGGAGACAAAACACTGTTTCTGAAATGCAAGTTCAGAGGCTTCTGGTTTAATAATCTGTAGTTAATGAAAGAAGAAGTCAGTTCTTATGTTCTAGAAAAAAGTGACTGTTAGAGATAAATTCTGTAAGCTTTTATATACACACACATATGTAGGATAAGCAGTGAGAAGGACAGTGGTGTCAAAGTAACGGAAGGTTGTTATAAAAAGCTGAGGAGGTTGATGTACAGACTGATGTACAGCCTTCTGGGCTGACTTTGTGGTCATTACCCTGAAGTTCTGAGGTGTCACTTCCTTGAAAATTTAATATGAAAGCTTAGATCTGGAATCATCAATCAAAGAGTGAAAAGCAGAGATGCTGCTTTTTATAGTAACTATGAAGTAATCTGACAGGCAGCCACACAAATTTAAGGCTTTTTTCTATGAACTAAACATATGAACATGGACTAAAGCCTGCAGAGGAAAAAGATGGGTTCTTGGGCAGTGATTTCACAGGAGATGGTGCTCAAATTTAACAGGTCATTTCTGCCAAAAGCGCCTCTTCATTTCCAGTTTTGTGTTCCAGTCTGTTGTTTTGTGAAGTAATTGATGAGTTTGGCTCTGTCTCTCCCAGTCCTCAATGACTGAGTCAACTCAGTAGCCCAGCAAAAACATAACAAGACAGAAAAATGTATAATTTCTTTTCTGAATTCATTCAATCAATCATTTGTTTAAATTTGTTAACCCAGGAGTGTTTACACAGCATCAGAACACAAAGGAAGCGATGGGATTGCATGACCAGGTGGGAGGCTGGGAAGAGTCTGCAGGCATCAGCAAAAAAAAGTGAGACAGCCTGAAGCTGTGCATTTTCTTTGACTTGTCAGTTAACTTTGACTCTAAGAAACCATTAGGTGTGGCACCAACTGAAATTCTTGGTAAATTTCGGGAAATGCAACTCATAATTATGGTTGGTCAGTGATATCTCAGGAATCTTCCCACATGCTGAGTCCAGCAAACACCGAAATAAGGTACACGTCCAGAGAAACATTCTTGAGGTTTTGCAAGGTGACAATATCCATAATATTAGTGTGAGAAATTAGGTTCCAGCTCCATGTAGAGGTGGAGAGGTCAATAGAAACAAAGTGCAGGAATAGGGTTGTGATATACAGTGATTTGAGAGAGCATGTGTTAGATTGTTTCTGCTCACCAGGTGTAATCAAAGGGCTGTAGGGGGTGTTAAGAGCGAGTGATTAAACTGCCTTGGGTTCAGCTCAGTGTAGTGGTTTGGTTTTCCCAGCTGAGTTCCCAAAAGCTGATAGATTTCATCTGAAGAAATGGAGGTTTTTCTCTTTAGTATCTCAGGAATCCTTGGTCTAACTAAATCCAGATTAGCACCACTCTCCGGGCTCTGCTTCTGATATATCCCAATTTTTTCATCTTTATAATAAGCATGTGGATTTTAAAGGAGTTCATGAAGTCAGAGTGAAAGTCCAAGGGATTTCAAAGATATTTGAAGTGGCTTATTAGTCATCGTTTGGTGTTTTCAGCTGTTTGAAGATAACTCAGGAGGATGAAAGTTTCTTGGGTCAAAGGAGGGATTTTTGTGTGTGTGTATATTGTCAGACCCTTTCCCTAATATTTGTCCTATGATAGACAGCAGATCTCTGATACCTCTCACCACTATGTGCTTGTACAGAGGAGTTTGTTTTCACCTGAACATACAGAGAAACAAACTTTCTAGACAATAGTTCACTGAAGGACAGAGGTACAGGATCCTTTGCTCTCTACAAATTTACCAGATGTACCAAGGATTGCCTAAAACCTGTATGTGTCTCAAAGCAGCTTCCTGGTCTGAAAAACAGTTTGAAGCTAGGGCAGCTTTAGGATGAAAGTTCATATATGTCCTTACTATTTCCTAGACATCAGTTCATGCCCACTGCTCTGACTCTTTCTCTCCTGCCCATGGCCATAGACCAAGACAGGAGCATGAGCTGGCTGAACCTTGTTCAGGTCCAGTTTGGGCAAGGTTGTGGACAGGAGTATCCACATCATAGACATCCTTCAGATCATTCTCACACTAAAAAGGAGGGAAGATAGAACATCCCTCCCAGAAGGAGGGGGTCTCTGAGATCCTAGCTTTTTTGGGGTGCACAGAGAGTGGCTCAGGCTGTGATTTTGCAATAACTTACTTCAGTTGGTGAATTCCCCATTCTCAGTCACTTCCTTGAACCATGCCTGGCATTCAGTGAACTCTGTGCTGAGTCATGATGATAAATCATCAGAAAATTTAGCCCACTGCTGACGTTTTTGTTCTGAAACTGCAGTCTTAGATCTGATCCTTAGAGCTGATCCTTGCTTATGGAATGAAGAAGGGAGTGAAAGGTGGAGGGGCAGTCCCATTCTAACCCACATCCCATACTCTCAGGGATCAAATACAAGGAAGTGAAGCAACCCACAGCATGAGCCTCAGTGTGGAGAGAACAGATGTGATCAGGATTTATAAAATCAAGGCAGTGGGTAGAGTGAATAAAGATTGATGTTTTCCAAATCCTGCAGAAGTAGTAGTAGGGGCAGTCATTGAAACCAGTAGGAGATTGGTTTAGAAAAGATAAAAGGGAATATACTTTTTTTATGTAGCAGATATAGTGAACTTGTGGAGTTTACTGCTGGCAGAGGTTTTGGAAACAAATGGGTCAGCACACTGGAAAGGAGACTAAACAGTTAAATGGACTGCATATTCATAGAGAGATGCAAAAAGAATTTAGTAGATACTCCCTAGCGTCCCTAATACAATGATTGTGGGTGCTGGAGGAGAATAAAGGAAATGTATATGCCTGGCTTGTTCTCTTTAAATAGTATCTCATGTTATTAAAGAAAGTATACTGGGCATAGCAGGATGTTGGTCTAACCCACCAGGACATCCTTTATGTTCTTTTCAGGGCTCTGATTTTGTGTCCACAGGTATGCGAGGTTAAATGCAATGTTGGTGGGAGTTGGTATTTTATTTTTTGAAGATGATACCCCAGGATTCTCTTACTTCAGCGAGACCTGAACCATGGGTCACTAACACTGCTTTGTACACTATTGAGGAAACATCCACTTTTAAGACAGTCCCCATAATATCAATGCTGAGATAGGGACTCTTAGACTGAACTATCGCCCTCCTGATGTTCCACTTTCCCCTGAGATCCTTCTGCTTTGTCTGCATAGAACTTGATGAATACTCATGTCTCAGGAAAGATTTCGTAAGCTGTGATAGAATTTCCCCCAGGATATCAGTGTATTTTGGAAATATCATTTGAGAGTCGTCTGCTGGAAAACATCTAGTGCAGCTGAAGGAGGGAGAGAGCCAGATTAGACAGATTACTAGGCATGAATCCCAGCCCTTATTTGTATGAGTACTCCTTCTGCCTGTAGATAATCACATTAACATCAGGAGTATTGCTTACACAAGTACTACTGAGAAAAAGTGGTGAACAGGCTTGGGCCCTCAAAGCAATGATCTTGTTCCAGCACTTTCCTAGTGAGATTCTGACCTTTTCCTCATCAGAGCTCATTAGAGTTGGTACATCCACTAAGGATGACCACCCACTACTCAGCAACCTCCGGTAATGATTACCGACCCATCTTTTACATCTATCAGAAGTAACGTTTTTAGCAGCTCAGACGTTGTTTTCCTTCCCTTTCCTAAGCTCTTCCCACACTTAGAGATACACAAGTACTGTATTTCATACTTGGTTGACTATGAAGCCAGATCTTTTGTCTCCTCTGAGGGTTTTTTTGCTGCTTCTCCAGTGCAGATGAGCCAGGAACCTTCCACAAACATGTGCTAGAGGAGTCCCCCGTGGGTGGTGAGACTGGTATCTCATGGTGGTTGTCATCAGGCAGCGTGGGTTAGGATATGTCTCCTGCCAAGCCTGCCTGGAGAAGCACAGCTCAGTGAGACCTTAGGGATCTTGCCTAATAACAGCAGTAACCTAATTTGAAAAAGGAGTAAAAAGCTGTCTCCATTTTTTCTGTGGCTGATGATACCCAAAGGAGTACCACTGTGAGTGCAAAGGGAAGGTTATAAACATCGAGTGATAGAAAGTGTTTACATGTCTACTGTTGAGTGCAATTACTCAAGCTTGGAAAAGATGAAGTAATTTTTATTTGTACACCTAAAAGAAGAAGCCAAGTTAAAGTACTTATGTAGATCAGCCTCAAAATTGAAAGTGTGATATAAACAATGCCAACAACACTGCAACATAAAATCCAGATTTCAAGCCAAACATCGATGAAGGAAAAAGTATTCCAGGGAAAATATCATATTCTTGCAGTCTTTCTGACCACAGAGTTACACTCATTATGGTAAAGCTGTAATTGCAGCCTTGTGAATACAATGCCGCAGACAATGGCCTGTCAGTGTTTTTCCACTATAAACTCTCATGTGAGGTTTGCAATTTTATGAAATACAATTATCTTTGGCTGAGATATTCAGCTACATTCTCATCCCAGAAACTGACCTTTTTTGTGTGCATGTTTGTTTCCTTTACAGATTTGTTCAAAGTTCATTGTTTGGTAAATGTTTGAGCCTTTCTGATTGCTTGGCCACTTGTGCCTTATCTGTATTGTGAGGATGTGTGGAGAGTTTGCTGTCACTGGTAATGCATCAATGCTTTGTAATATTTAGGGCTGTCACACTGTTGCAGAGTCCACACTTTGGACTAAACTGCCTACATTTGTAGTGATGTGGTTTGGGAAAGTCAGGGCAGCAGGATTATAGCAAATTAGCACTGACTAGCATACCCAGGCATGCACAGCAAAATGTGCTTTAGGGAATACTAGAGTATATTATTTTACAGCTATGGAAGGAAGGAGAATTGGCCAGGCCAGTTAAATGGGTAAAATTGTAAGGATTTGTCTGTCTTAAAGAAAAAGGAAATTCTGAATTGATGTTTCAAAAATCCTCCCCAAACCTGTAGGATTAGTGAACTCCTGCAACATGCAAAACCACTTGTACAGTTCTGGTTTTGATTCTTTGTTTGCTTAGCTAAGGGTCTTCTCTGCAAGATTGTTGTAATTGAGATCCAAACCAACTCAGTTTGGTTTTTTCACAGATAACTCAAAGGGAAAATACGGTGCCAACAGTGAATGCTGATCCCCAGACTGAAGTATGTTCTAACCATGTAACACCTGCATATGAACTCCTTTATGAAACAGGACATCTGAAATAACCATATGGGTAGTGCCTTACTTAAAAATAATTGTTTTGAAACAAACATTACATGCACTTAAGAAATCTCACCTGTAGTTAGATACAGTTCACTAAACATGAATTTATTCAGTGTCAATCAATGCTCTGGAAGAAACATGAAATCCTTGTGCTACAGAGATCTCTGGTTGCTTCAGAAACTTGTTATATGCTGCAGGGAAAAACTGCTGAGTTCACATAGTTTAAATAAAATATGAATCAAAGCAGTTTATTGTTTTATTGGCAGAGTGTAATTATCCAGCAATCAGTGAACTATGAAAATGAGATAATAATACAAATAGGCAAACCATGCTAGAAATTTCTAGGGTCTTCTGTAAGTAATCCCAGAAACACTCAGGCATGCATATCCACAGAGTTGTTTGTACCCCCTCATTCATGGGCAGTATGAGTTACAAAAACACCCTTTCTTCCCAAGGATTGCAGATTTCCTTGTTTACATGTCTCCTGTGGGAGATGTGGATCCTTTACCTTTTTACCAGATCCCTGCAGTTCTCTACAAGTCATGAGCTGAACCACACACGCTTGAGAGAGTTGTTTCCCTTCCAAGGTCTGTCCTACTATGAGTTTTCACACTTCTTTTATATTTCTTTTCAGTCTGGCTCCTGCTTTGTGTCAAGTCTTTTCATAATTCCCCAGTAACTGTTTAATCTGGCTGATGATCGTCTTCTGTAACATGATCGGTTTGGGCAAATGCTGACCGGGCAGTTGGGTGTGCTTCATCTGCAGACACACAGATACTCAGTTCACACACATTTGTGTCTTCAGGGATATCATTACCTATTATCCATTTGTCGAGGGGGTGCTGTGCATCCCTGACAGGTGCACAGTCAGGGAGAGCCCTCCTTGGGAGGCACGTGGGCCACAGGAGCAGGGAGAGCAAGGGGCACGGCCAATGAGCTGCCTGTGGCCATGTGGCTGACACTGTTCTAACCACAGTGATTTGTGTTCTGGATGTGTCTCATGCAACTGAAGGTAATGATAAGTGGGCAAGCAAACCTATTCCAGACTCCCTTCATGCTCCAAAATCCAAAAATAAAATAAACAGTTGCTTTACTAAATGTGTTTTGAACATCTATTATGATTCGCAATAAAGGCATCATAAATGGGATGGAAACAGCAAATTGGATCATTAGAAAAACTGCAGAGAGACCATCTGGACCTGGAGCTTTAATAGATAGTGAAGAATTTATATTTCACACTCCCACAGTTTACATTTTCCGAGGTGATAAAGACATTTGGATCATTTTATTTTTTGGATGTTTTACATAAAATGAAGAGCCATGATTGAAACTGGAACTGGAGTCAGGAAATAACCAGATTGTATACAATGTGGTAAAGTGCTAACAAATACCCACGTGCTACATGATTAATTTACTATAAATGCCAGTTGTGGATTTGATTTGTCAGCAGTTGGCTTGGGTTTTGTGATTACTGGCCAATAATTTGACTGATGATTTGATCTATAACAGAATCCTCAACTTTGGGGAATGAAAGAGAGTTGCAGTGATAGTGAAATGCATTAACTATACACAGAGCTGTTAGCTGCTAGAATGGATACTGATACGTTCTGGGGTCTTCATGCAACTGATGAATAGCCTTGTCTCACTACAGTATGATTTATGGTGGTAAATCAGGACAGGGGATGGAACCAAATGACTGCTATTGTTTCAATATGTCTTCATGCAGTGTTTTTGAATTGCAGATACAGAGGCAAAGGACCCTCTGGGTCTGACTATAAATACAGCTGCAAAGTATGGCACCACTCTTGCTTCTGAGCCAATCTCTAATCGCTGTTCTTGGCATATCAGCACTGGGCCATAGGGAAGGGCCATCTGTCAGAGGTAATTGAAAATGGAGGCACTGACCATCTGCAGGTATTTAAAGTCTCCTGGCATTTTTTACGAGCTAAAGGGTAATTCAGTGTTATAATTTATAGTGTGTCTACCTATTATCCTCTACATTTTTCAAGGGAATACATTATTCTAGGTCTGTTGTCTTTCATTTCTGTGGCCTATCTCTTTATCTCACAAATTTATTTTTCACCCCTCTCACTCTTGAATGAAGTGACCCCCGTAAATCTTTGTAAGTTTGAGAATTTTTCAAAGGATGTGCCATGTAAATTACAGGTCATTGTTATTGCTGGACCAAGCAGAAGCTTCCCTTAAAGCCTTAGGATTTGACTATGTAAAATGGAATTTAGATCTGGTTTCTACTTTGCAGAAGTTAATCAATGCTATATTACCTTGCTTTCCTCTTGTCCATATGGTATAAATGATTTAGCAAATGGAAAAGCCAGCTCTATTCCAAAGAAAAGAGGTATAAATATATGAAGGTGCCTGCAGACTCCCTGTATGTGCACAGCTATGGCTGTTAACAGTAAATAATGATGAACACTGCTCATAGGATCAAATTTGTGATTTCATTGAGAAATTAATAAAGATTTGTAATGCTTATTTTACATGTTGAACCATTGAATTTTATTTAAATGTTTATTTGGTGTGTCAGTGTGAAGGAAACCAGCTCTGTCACATGCACACACAGAGTAAATTTTCTTTCTTCCAGAAAAAAAAAAAAAAAGGGTTGTTGGAATATTTTTGTTAATTATCCTTCTAATCCAGGCATTCAAATACTGTGCATGTGCTTAGCTCACATGAAGAGTAAGGAAAGATACAGAGAATTTTAAATAAAAATGCACTCCCAGCAGGATTTGAAGTACACTACTTTGAAATACAAAGACAGAACTTTATTATCAAAGCTAGGCAAATTTTCTGAACATATTTAATGTGCTGTTATGCTAAGTGAAGGAAGCCTGTGAAGTTGCCTGGAGTTTATAGAATAAAAAGTAAAACACTTTTGCATTTCAGCAGATGGTTGGCAGAAATCAGAATGGAGCCCATTTTTCTGAGCAGGATCTGCATGCACACAGAGTACAGAGAGGGGAGACTAAAGGCTCATTCTCTGCACAGCATTGTGCTCTTTGTAGGCAAACACTCCCATCAGCGTTAGGCAGTGGGGCCCTGAGTGTGGGATGCAAAATGGAGCACAGAGCAGCTGAGTATGAAAACTATGGATTTGTGTCCCAGGGAGGCCAGGCAGGGAATATTCAGGGGTATTCCACCCTTTCCCCATAGCATCCTCCTCTCCCATTTGATCTTAGCACTGCAGTGCCAGAAGAAGAGTGGAGGATATAGGCGATGCAGAGCACAGGGTGTGGAGGCTGCCTCTGGCATGCTCATCCCTGCCACCTTAGAGGAATGGTGATGTTGGCAGTCCTGGCCCCCACAGCACGCTGGGGCTGCAGTGCTCTGCACTCCTGCATGAAGCAGCGTGATTTGGACCAGGAAAGCTGTGACCATCTGCCTGTTTATTTTCAGAGCTGGAAGCTGGCAGCTGGTTGTAGAGCTGGGAGGAAGGTGACTTTGTCACCTCCCTGTTCTTGCTACCTCCAGAGCCTGCCTCTAAAGGCCTGAATGAATTGCTAAAAATGTCTCTGAAAGACTGACTGTTAGGCTGGAAGTGTTCTTCTGCACCACCAGAGAATATAGCCCAACTGGCTTTGCTTTCCAACAGGAAAAAAAATCTATTTGGATTTTAGTGGTATTTTTCTTCCCTCAGGAACCTTTTGAGGTGGAAATGACTGTGTGAATCCTGTGTTAGAAAAATTAGTCTGACACAAACCAGCTATCAAATCTGTCACTGGAGTGAGTATCTGAGCTATTCTTGGGTACCATATTGCCTCACAGAAGCTACTGCTATCTACTGCATTCCTGCTGCTGTTTGCTGTCTCCAAGGATAGGAAGGAATTTGCAGTTTTTTAGGGTTGGTTTGGAAGCTTTATAGAGGGAGGAGGTAAAATTGATTCAGAGCCTTCAACTCTACAAAATGCTTGTATTTCCAGCATGGACATGGTGCTCCTGGTCAGATTCACACTTCTAATACTACAGTGGAGGAATGTACTTCTGCAACCTCTAATGCTCTACCACTGTTATCTCTAGGTCACCATCATCTTCTGGGACTAGAAGCATCTAACCTCAGCCCAGTCTGTTAATACCTCCCTTTTTATGCCTTTGCATAGAGCAACATCTTAGCTGCATTTGATGACACTGGGTTTGAAAAATAAGGAAGCAAATTCTTGCTCTTGTTTATGATTTCAAAAAGATTTCAGACTCTTTTTGAGAAAAGGTTCAGTGCACTCACATTGAAATGTAACTTAGTGTTCTTCCTCCCTAGTTTTGAAACTCAGAGTGCATGTATATTATGGAAGACGGATGTTACTAGCACAAAACAGTGTGCTTGTTATCTATTATACCATGATATATTTACTGAGAAAATTTTAATAAATAAACCACAGGCTTGAACCTCTGAACCCTTCTAAACCAGCTGATTCCCATGGGGGGTTCAGGAGTTTTTATGGATGGATACTGTGTTCTCATGAGAATTTTACTGGAGCTCATAGACTTGAAACTGACTAGCGAGAGAATTTATGAGGTTACATGGGAACGATCACATCTTTTATTCCAACACCCTATGAGTTTATAAAATGAACCCTTCCTTAAACTCTGTTAGAAGAGTGTTAATGCAACTTTAGTAAAATACCGAATGTTATCAATTATTTCTTATCAGTCAGAACAGCTGGTTAATTTTACCAACTTTTCAGTTTTCAGTTATCCTAGATTTTTTTTTGCTAAAAATTGTGGAAAAAATTTTAAAAAAGCAAAGAATGGGGGAAGGTCATAAGTTATTAAAAGCATCAAAGAACTCTTGTCAAGATAGATAATAGAAAGGGTGAATAGTGTCCACTATGCATTTGCTTAGCCTCTATTCTGTTTATCCTCTTGAATGCTCTCTAAAATTCCTCTTGTGATTTTGTTTAAATTTAGAGCAATGTCGAAGTTCTGTAGCTGCTCATTATCCCACTTGAAATTTAACTTAAAATGTTATTTTGCATCATATAGTTGAGCTGGAAAATTGCCTAAGCCGGGAATTGAGGTCTATGCTAGTGAACTGCAGAGGAAGTGGTCTAAACAAGACTCTGTTCTGGGGATATTCCAACATTTTATTACATTGTGTGTACTAATGAGTAGAGAAAAGGACTGAGAGCCAGGAAGGGCAGAGTTTTAATCAAATGACTCATGATATGGCCTTCAGCAAAATACGTGACCTTGTAATTCAGTCATTTTAACTGTAGAAGTGGGTAAAAATAGGGGTTCAGTGTGGTGTTCAGGCAGAGATACAGATGTGCCTGTTTCAGCTGCATTTAAGGCCTGCAGTTTTTTCTTCCTATGGAATAAACATGATGGGATGACAGAAGATCTCCTTTCACCTGCTTCAGAGAAGCTCAAATCCAATTTGGCATACATTTTTCCTTGAACAAGAGCTTTTAAAACTGTCAGATGGAGGTCAGTCCTTTACTCAGTCTGATTCACCTGTGAGTGATCAGATTTGTTGGTCATGGTGGTGCTCAGGTGCCAGGGAGACCAGGTACAAGAAGGATGAAGATGCACATTTTGTTGGAACATTGCTGGTGCAGTTTGTCCAGCCAGCCAGAGCTAGGGGACTGTCTGGACCGCAGTCTGGGACACTGACACCCAAAGGTTGTTCTTTAATTGGTAAATGAAGTGCATCAGATTTCCAAGTGGCACTGGAAATGCCAGCATGGCCATCATCCCAACAAACTGTGGTTGTTTAAGGTGTCCCAGGCCCTGTTTTAAATCAAGATTAGATCTTTGGTGCTTGGCTAGCACTGCTCTAGTTAAGAGCAGCCTGTTTCTTGTGCTGCTTCCTTCGGCTCCATGTGTGTTGGTCCTTATGGCTGTCTTGGATCATGGCCCCAGAACTCCACCTGGGAAGCTTCAGGCTCTCAGCAGTATGTGACAGCATTCACCTGTCCCCAGAATCCTGTTGGATGGAAGGTGCCATACAGAAATATCCAGGCAATCTAGCTATTGTATGTCTAAATACTTCAGGCCCTAAAAAAAGGAAAAGGGCTGTCTCGCTTTGACAGATTTAGAGCCATCTATTTTATTTCAGTGTCACATTACACATTGCATTCTCACTGTCTTTCAGAAATGTGAGAAAGAAAACCTAAGGAGATTTTACTGCTTACCTGAGCTGCTTTCATACCTTAAAGATCTGTTGTGATGGCAAAACACAAAGAGTTGAAGTATCCTTGTTTCTTAGTCTACAGACTTAGCAGAACTACATTTTCATATGATTGTTCAAGCATAGGGAAAACATAATAAATATGTCCCATGTCTCTAATCTTTGCTATCTCAGGACAGGAAGGAATGGGCAAGGTAGATACTGTACTGCCTTTTGTAAATCAATTGATCTGTGTATTTTCACATGTTTGTGCAGAACAGGTTGACTAAGCCTCTTGTGCTTCAGAGAGAAAGTATCCCTGAGCTAACATTTTACTGATCCTGTGAAGATTAAAATAGGAGGAAACTGCATACAAACAGGACTACAAATCATTGAAGTTATTTAGTAAGAGAAAGGCACTAGGTTGGCTCAAAACCAATCTGGAAAGGCTCTTTGTTGAAGTTATCAAGGTGACAACATCTGGCCTAATTTTTTTTTATATCTTATGTACTTTTGTGAATTTGTTTATCTGCTCTTTGACACTTCATATTCACTAGATTTCTTGGGTTTCTTGTTTGGTTCATGTGAGCACAGCAGTTTGGAGTTGGATCATAATTCCTCAAGTTCTACGTCAGTTAAGGAGCAAATGCAGAAACATTGTTTTATTCTTTAATAAGATCTTTACATTTTTCTCATGTTCATCAGCCCAGAGCATAAGATGAACCAACAAAGAGGCTCATTTTGTATCTCTGAATGACCATCAGGTTCTCATGGGACTACATTGCAAGTAATGCAACTGTTAGGAATGGGCCAGCAACAGCTTTGATATTTGCTGCCTCTGGCAAATAAAAAATTGTTTCCTTCATAACAGACAGTCATATTGCTGGTTATCTGTATCCTTTTCCTGCCAGCCTCTGCCCAGCAGAGGAGGTGGCTCCTGAGCCTGTATCTCTACTAGAACTGCCCTGCTTTGCTCTCTGAACAATTATTTCAGGCTCTAGCAAACGTGTGTTTGCACAAACAGCTGGGCTGTGCAGTGTGCCGGCTGACACCGGCTGCTTTTATTGCCGTGTCCAGGTCAGCATCCTGCCCTGCTGCCTGTTTGCCAGCTCTGGCTCTGCCAGCTCCTTGGGCTTCTTCAACCACTGCTGCAAATCACAAAGCTTACTAGTAATTGTTTAGTGGTTTGGAGTTAATTTTGAATGTAGGAAAACAGATTTGATTGCTGTGACCTGGCCAGGAATTATGGTTGCAACTTGTGCTTCCAAGTGTGCTTCACTGTTTTAGATATTTTATAGTAAGAAATTATTTGACCTTTGTACTATCTGTCAGTGATGAATTTCTGGCCTAATCTGGGATTGTGGTGCCCTATTCATCCATCCTGTTTATCTTCTAGCAAGAGAAGCACTGGCTGTTCTCTACCCATCACAAAGAAGAAAAAAATGCCAAGGGCCTTCTCATTAACAGAGTTCAGGCTGAGAAGGGATGATCTGAGCAGCATTTCAATCTGAAGAACTTCAAATAATAAAAAAAAAGGAGCATCTAAAAGAATGTTTTCTAATGATGTGTTTTTTAGTTGGAGTTTGGATTAAAAGAATGGGAGAAGGAACCTCCTTTTGTTGAGATACTGATGTTGTGGAATAGCACAGAAATGTTTTGGAAATACTGCTCAGCCATTTTCCTTCACAGCCAAAGAAAGAAAACCCAAGGGAACTGTTGCTTTCCTAATTGTGGAAAAGTACAGGCATGCAACTCAAACATGCTTTTCCCATCTTCATTTAAATTGTGCATTATAGTTTAAACTTATTTCCATAGTGTGGAAAACAGTGGATAAATTTGAACTCTAGGTCATGAAAGATATACATATGAATATTTCCAAAAAATGTCCTCATTGGGTGCTGCTTCAGAGTATCATTTCCATTTTAAAATTCCACATCCTTAGGATAATTATGCTGAAGAAAGTTAATTTCATCAAATATAATTAAAGTATATAAAGTGTTCTTTAGATATGTTTAAAAATATAGTCTGAGAAAATCTCTTTCTAATGGCACTGCCTTTTTATTCATCTGTCTTTTCAGGCATGTTTTTGTTGGCATTTTCATCTATGTTTGGCCTCATTTTTAATGAACTTTTAACTGCTTAATAGTGATTATGTGGGACACAAGAATCAAAAGTAGTTAAAGTTCCACAGACCTAAGAAGAATAGACAGAAGTACTGCTCAGCATTTTATACAGTAAGCTGTGGAACAATGAGCTATAATTATCTCCTGTTCAAACAGCAAAATAAGAAATATGCCAGTTTAGATTTGAAGTTGGCAGCAGTTCAGAAGGTTGAGACAATGAGAAATTGTGGAAATTCATTGCCTTATTTTTCCCTTCATGCCTCTTCTATGTCACTTTTTTAGGTTGTGTTTGGATGCTCAAAATTTAATTGCTCTAGAAGCTCTGTGTTCCATCCCCTCATTGTTAATAGTAGTAGCCTGAAGCCAGTAAAGCTCAAAAAGATGTCAGTTGTCATTTTTCTAGACACCAGGAAAAACACCATTCAGCCTAACTTAGTAGTTACGTACAATTCAAATAGATGGGAGAGAAAAAAGGAAGCTGTAGCATCCTCATTTTACAGATAGGGAATTAAAATAAATTAAAAACATGGCAAGTGTATGGCTCATCTGACCTGAGCTGCATGCAAGTTAGATGTTTTATACTGAACTAGCTGCTTAAGCTCCTTCCGTGGTGGAGACAGATAGCTCTCACTGATTTATTCCATCTCTCTTAAAAATCTGTGTTAGAATGGATAGAAGGGGTGATCCTGTGGTAAGGGTCTTGCTCTATCTCTCCACTGACTGTAAGGGAAGACAAAAGTGAAAGGTTTTGTCTCCAGTCCTCCCATTGCAATTGGAGGAACTTCAGTAGAGCAAGCCTTCAACAAAGTGATCAGGCAGTAAGTTTAAAAACAAACAAGATTTGTTCATGAATATATAATAATATTCTGAAAGATTTTGGGAAGGCCAAGCCAGGAAGTGGTTAGATGAGTTAATGGAGTATCCATTGTTACCAGGGATTTGGATGAAACTGTCACCTCAGGAAGTCCCTAAATGGCTGTTTGCTGGAGGCCAAGAGAACATGTCAGGACAAAGTTCAGCCTGTGCATGACCTTAATTGTGCCACACCTGCATCTGTTCACCACAGAGAAGAGTCCTTGGCTGGACTGACACTGGCCAGTCTGACAGCTCTCATTGCTGCCTCACCAGCAGCAACCATAAGCTGCTCCTGCTCCCTGATGAGGATGGATGAAATGGGCAAGAGAAGGAAAAGGCATCACAAGTTCTGAAGCAAAAGAAAGCAGTGTGAGAGCAAGGCTACGATTTAGGAGACCAGTACCAGTCATGTTACTGAGTTGGGGCTGCTGGATAGCTCCAGACTAGCAAAAATCTTTTTTCTCTTTGTGCCACACGGTCCCCATCTGTACAATTTGTCTTTTCGAGTCTTCTGTGGGGGTCGTTAGCGTTAAAACATTAGTAAATATGAAACACAGGAGGTGCCATCAGAGTACAAGGAAACACTTTTTTTCTGTGAAGGTGACTCAGCATTGGCACAGATTGCCCAGAGAGGCTGGGGAGTCTTCATCCTTGGAGGTATTCAAAAGCCAACTGGACATGCTCCTGGGCAGCCAGTTCTAGGTCACCCTGCTTGAGCCAAGCAACCCTCTCCAGAGGTTCCTTTGAACCTCAAAAACTCAGTGAATCTCTGAAATAGCAATATTAGTAAATATAAAATATCATTCATGTTAAACTACTGAACCTGCCAAGGAAGTTCAACAATGTTTCTGAGAAAGAAGGAGGGCTGCTCTCTGTTCAAAGGGAGTTGTCAGCCATGCTTTTTGACATGACCAATACTGTAGTGCTCTGTGTAAACTACTCTTTTATGAGGATTGTCTTCCACTGGAGTTGGACTCTTCTTGAGGTACAGATGGGTGAAATCATAGCTGCCATCCACCAACATTTTCTTTAAAATGTCTCAGCATGGCAGAGTACTCCTGAGAAAGTGTGTTAGATGACTAGGCACCTACCTCATGTTCAAAGACAATTGCCTTGCTTATACAACCGTATCTTCTTGTTCAGCTTTGATGCATTTATCTGGGCAGATACCCTTAGCTGAGCTCACAAACACAGCTGTATCCAGACAAGATGAGTTTTATCCTAAGGAGAAAACAGAAGTGTTTAGTGTGTCAGTAACAGCTGTGGACTCCTCAGTTTACACCTCTCCCTGACTGCTGCTCTGTGCTTGTGCAGGGCAGGTCTGCACTGCAAACACCTCCATGAGCCATTGCCGTGGTACTCAACCCATCAGTGCAGCATTGCTAATTTGTTTTCCTTTTTACATGAGCTTTGCAACCTCAGTACTTGGAGTTATCCCACCTGGTTGCATCTAAACCCCAGCTTTGCATGGATGTCTCTTTATTGCACTGCAGTCCATACAGTGGATTTCCCAGGTGTGCATGCAGCATGCCCTCACTGCTGGCCAGGGCTGGCATTCTGCAGTGAGTCTGCTTTGCAATTGAAAGAGTATAAGACAATGCTGGCTCATCCATAATAACTAGATAGGAAGACAAAAGATACTATTTATTGCTACTCACTAACAGAATGAGCCCCAAAATACTGTGGTTTTCCATTGTTCATTGTGTAAGATTTTCCATTGCATGTTAACCTTTTAATTTTATTCTTACCTAAACAGAAAGGGTCAGGACGATGAGGAGACAATTCACTTTTATCTTGGGCTTTACCCCGAGGCAGTGTTACCAAATAAAATAAATACCTTGTATACTAAGGCATAGAGATTTGAGTCCAGACAAAAAGAAGACATAGACAGGATTTCGATGGGTGTATGTGAAGATGCAATTCTAAAAATTACTCTTTTTCTGCCCCCAAATTTGGAAGATTCAACAGGATTGAGCTGTATTAATTTCAAGGCATCTCTTATATACAGATATATGTACCTAGAAACAAACACACATACACACATATATATAAAGAGTTACATGTACAGATTTTGCAAATTTGAGCAGCATCACATTTGACTCAAAGAGTGAGAACAGAAAAGTGAAGGTCCCTCTCCCTTCACCTCCAGTGTGGATTCTCACAGCCTTCCTTGGCATGGAGCAGGCAGCCTGCAACAAACACCAAAGAGAAGTTTCCTTGAGAAACTCCTGTATTTGGCACAAACACATTAAGGCTAGTTGGAATTTGTGTATCCTATGTGAAACACATCCTTATTTTAAAGTTAAGTTTTGTCCTTCTGCATTTTCAATTTTTAAGATATGAAATATACCAGGCATTTGTGAGATGGCAAGCTGATGACAGTCTAGGAAGACAATGTACAGACAGAGAGGGGAGAGGAGATGTAAAGATACAATGCTGAATTTCTGTGTGTTTGACTCCATGCTGAGTTCTAACATTTTGTTTCATGCTTTAATCTTTGCTTGGTATCTCACTTGTTATTGTAACTTTGCCTAATTTTTCTCTCTCTTTTCTTTCTTTATGCTATTTCTTCATATAAATACAAAAGCACAGCAGTAAGCATTAAAAACAGAGAGATCAGAATGACTTCAGTTGGCTTGCAGCAGGGATGAATTTTCTCCCTTGCCATAAGCTGAGCAAAAGAGAGAGAAGATGTGGGGAATGGATTTCTTTAATCAGATGCAGACTTCTCACATTCATGCAGTTTTAAAATCATCAAGGCTGCACTGTTTATCTGTGCACTCTTCCTTATTGTCCTTTGCTCTCACAATCAATGCTTTGGTTTTCTTGAGACATACTTTATGTCACATTGAAGTGATTGAGAGATGGTTTTCTTGGTGCAGTTCATTGACTAAGAGATGAATGTTAGTGGCACAGCTCTCTATGGATTTACATGTTACTTTGGAAAGCAGACATGAAACTTTACAAAGATGGCACAGTGGTGTTACAAACCTACCTGGCAGCAGTAGTTTCCCAGCTTGAAACGAACAGGAGCAGTGAAAGAGGCCCTGAAGTTTAATGACCTGAGTAGGCAAGGGAGAGCGAGTGCCCTTTGTATGCAAGCCAGGAACTGGTTGCCTTGACAGTCAGTGAAAGTCAGATCAAAAGGCTGTTTGAAAATCATGGCTTTTAGAAGCAAAGATGGGAAGCAACATCTTCTTTTCTAGCTCTGGAGCTGGAGATAGAGGAAACAATAGCTATTATATAGATAGAGAGTCATTTGAATTCTCCCTGCTCCCTCCGTGCACCTGATCAAACAGAGGGCAGTTGAAAGGCTGATGTACCATCAGGCTTCCCGTGTGATACAAACCTGATAAAAATTGTTGCAGCTGAAATATCTAAAAACACAAAGCTTACAAGACAACAGATTCCAGGAAGGAAAAGTGAGGCAACACAGAAAGAGTCCTAGCCCAGGGACTCTGTCATGCAGGAACTTCAGAGGAAGAACAAGGGGAGGAGAGAAATTGTCTTTTCTCCAAAAATGACTTAGATGGGCTGCACAAAAACACGAAAGAAGACACACTTCCAACCCCACCTTTTCTTTAATACAATCTTATTCCACTGCACTAGTACATAAAACCCATGTACCCCTCTCTCATTAGAAACCTCTCAATCCAGGATGATAGTCTCCTACCTGCTACTCTGGAATTCCTAACATACCCTAACCTGCCTCCATTGCTTCAGCAGCTGTAATTCCATGTTTTACCTCCCTCCACAGTAGCAGAGTGAAGAGGTCTGCCAGCTGCTGGCCTGCATGAGGGGGCTCAGCAAGCACACCAAAGTGCTACACTAAACCCTAGCACCCCATGAACCAGCCTCGGAAATTCTAAAAACCCGACTGGACAGGGTCCTGGGAAACCTGCTGTAGGTGACCCTGGACTTGGGCTGGATGGTTTTCTGAGCTCCCATTCCCACCTCAACCTTACTGTGATTATGTAAGCCCTGAGCTCCAGGAGAGGCAAGAGGAATTATGAAACTTAACTGCCCTAATGAGAGTCATGGAAGTAGAATTCGAAAGGTCTCACCAAGTGCCAAGCCTGTTTTTTAACCACTTGAGCACATTTGGTGCCTAAATGAAGTTTCTCTGTGAACCTTGGTCAATTTTTCCTTTGAGAAAAGGCAGACAGCAGAAAGCACTACCTTCCCTGATGCATTTGGCCAAGGACAGCCCCCAGTGACTTGGGAAGCAGGAGCAAGATGCAGGGATCTATGGGCTGTGGCATGAGGAGTTGTGTAAACTGATGGAACGATGGGAAATGATGGGGACATGCATGGGGACAGGTGAATAGCTGGAAGCAAAATTCCAGTTTAGTCAGCACATACAATCCTGACTGCTTTAGACAGGCTACAAAATACAAAATACAAAATGTCAATACTGCATCTCCAGGGCAGCATGGCAAAGTCAGGCTGCTGCCTGTGTTCATTAGGAAATTTAAATCTTAAACATGCCTGCAATAGAAAGTGTATCCATTGTAAAGTGAAAAGGAGCAATTAATTTTAGTTAAAAAGCTGGCAATTTTATTTAAGGGATGGTATATTCATAGCCCCATTATAATCTGCTAGGTAAAAGAAACAAAATTACTGCATTTTTCACTGAGAATGTTGTCAAGACAACTTTTAGTGCAGCTATTTTGAGACATTTGTAATACCATGCAATTAAAAAAGACATGATTTAATATACTTCTACATTGTATCCACTTCCACAGCTTTATCTGCCTTATCCACTTTTCAGCTTTACAGCAATTTCAGTATTGAGAGCCATTCTGATTTTGTGTTAGCAGCAAGGTGAAATACAGAGTGTGATCCCTGACAGTTTCTGTCACCACTGGGGAGGGCTGTGCTCTGTATTTGCAGTGATCAGAGGCTGATGGAGACCCATGGCATGGTCTGCATCCACTGGGATGGGCTGGGCCACCACAGGCTATTCAGCAGGTTGGCTTTGCAAAGTTAGTCTTACAGGGCCTGCCTCCTAGTTTATGTTGAACTTTTGCTTCTGGTTTTATTTTAATTTTTAAACCATTGTGTTGGAGAGAGCATTTGAACACTAGAAAATTGTTCCTTTACTGGAGCCATCAGAACAGTGAGGGGATATGCTTATCCTGATGTCCTGGGGACTTTGAAGGAGCTTGGAATGACATCTGTGTCATTCAGGGGGCTATGAACATATCTAATGGGAATTATATAGGATGAGCATGTTTGAGATACTAAACATCGTGGCTAATTAGCCTGAATTAAACATAACTCTTGAAGAATGCATACTAACAGACTGGAATAGAAGCCTCTCCCTGCTTGTTGTCATGCTGCTGGCAGCATTACCAGCCCTGCAAGCTCTGTCATCAGGAAGGTGGCTGAAATAACTGACAGCCTGGCTCACAGACTCACTGCTGTTAGGTCTGGGCCTCTAATTTTGGTCTCACCTTTTTTCTTGCACAGTCTAGCAATTAAGCCACTGTCCTGCTGACCCAAGTACAAGCCAAGGAATGAACTATGGCAATGGAAAGTGCTGCTGAGCTGTATAACTGCCTCACACTAGAGACTGGGCTGATAGCATTGTTTTCATAAATAAAAACAGTCTCCCTAATCCCATTACTTCTCTGTCCTTAACAAATTATATCAGATTCTTTGAACAAAGGGATAGATGCTCTTTGTGTTTCATAGCCCAGAGACAAATATAGTGGGAAAAAGAAGAGCTCTCCACTATTGACAGAGAAAAAGGGAAATCAAATGAAAAGGGAAAAAGGTGATCAAATGCAGGTTGTATAATGTGAGTTTCCCCAGACACCTGTAGGCCAAAATTCACTTGTAATGTGGGACTGTGTCTAGTGGGCAAACACATTGCTCTTCCATAAGAATGCTGGGAAGTGGTGCATGTGACCTGCCCCTGGTTTACTTGGCTCTGGAAAGCTCAAGTGAGTTTAAGGCATGCCCAGCCTGCACACTGCAGTCATGCCTGCAGGTCTGCTCCTGGGTCTAACAGAGCCAGGCAGAGTTTTCCCTTTGCAGCCTAGGAACATCTAACTTAAAGACTATGATAAGCTTTCTCTTCCTCATTTTAACCACTTTGTACTATCTAGGTTTTGATCTCTTCCAAACTGGATTACCCTCTTATCCATTCCAGTTCTCCTGGAATCAATGAAGTCAGTGTAGTATAAGTGGTGGTGAGGTAGTACTAGAGATTAAAGAAATGCAATGGGTTTTACATAGAAAAAATAAAGATCCAGTCCAAGAAACAGCATGGAATCCAGGATGCAAAAAACACAAGGCAAAAAATGGGGAAAAGAGTACCTCAAAGTGAAGAGCTGTAAAACACAGAGGGAAGGGTGAAGATAAAGTAACAGAAGTAGCAAGCATACAAGAAAACAACACACAAAGAGATACACCGTGTGTCTGGCTAAGAGAGCCCTATTTTAGAAAGCACAAGGAAGGGAACAAAAAGGGGGAAGACAGCGTGAAGTGAGGATGATAGAAACTGTTAGGACAATTGAACAGAGAAATAAAGTTGAAAGCCGAGAATGTGGAGTTCTTTTCCATAAAAAAAACCACAAGTACAGAAAAATGTAATGAAATTGTGTGATGAATTCATCCTGTTCAAGCTCATTTTCCCAGCAGCAGTGATTACTGCAGCAACCAGCAATGGGGGAGCTTGCAAGGTCATCTCATCTGACTGCCTGCAGAGCAGAGAGCTTCTCAGAGCCAATAGTGTCTTTTATTTGATTCCCCCAGCTTTTAATAACAACTAAATATAAACCAAGCTGTTGGCAATGTGAGTTATGTTCTCTGAGAGCTGTAAAAGCATGTGCTTGATGATAAGGGGTACATTGTGGAGGTGAGGGAAGTTGTGAGTTGCAGTGAGTATATTAGCAAGGACTTAAGTTAGAATGATGGCCTGTTTTGAGAGAGGTGATGCTGGCTTGCCTGTCCTTCCACAGTTCACTCAAGAGGAAAGGCCCCAGGGAGATCTGCAAAGCTCTGCTCTCATAGAGCCCAGTTCTCTAATGTGAGACTAGACCAATTCCTCCATTTTCTGTTCTTTGGTTCTCATTGACTGTGGCTGCACAGATAGAAAAACACACAGCTGCATATGGTATGTTGTTGAGTACACAACAGGATGCCTCTGACATTCTGGCTCTGCTGCAGGTATTTTATTACAGGAGTGTGAGAAAGACTATTATAATGTAATAAAATACAGCCCTGCTTTCATCATGCATCATTCTGCATAGAGAGTTAAACAACAGGAACACTTAGGAGATCATTAGCACCACAGAGCAAGAGATCTTGCCTGAGAAGAGAAATAAAACTTGTAACAGTCCAGTGACTTTAATGCAAGTTTGTTGAAAACCAGATAGGAGTAATTTACTCTGAACTCAAAGGGGATGTGTCACAGCTGAGCCCTGTGCAGAGCCCACAGCCCCAGCCATCTCACTGTGCCGAGCTTTCAGTGTCAATAATGGTGTTAAGCTTCAAGGTTTGTTTCTTGATCATCCTCTAAGTGCACCACTGACTACCTTGAAATGCATTTTAGAAGTTTCTGAAGTAAGTTAGAAATAGATCTAACCATGGCTTAGATTTTTCCTTCTAAAAGTAGGCACATAATTGCATTTTCTGGGCTTCCTGTTTGCTTGAGCAATAGAAATTTCTGGATCAGAGCATGGCACTTAGCCATGTAGCTCACTAGATGCAGTACATCCAACATTGCCTAACAAGACTGATCTTTTATATGGGAACATTGCTAAATATAACTTGGCTTCTGTTGGTCTCCACAGGACAAAACAAGTAGCTCCATATCAGCTGGATATCGAGAAAACAAGGAGGCAGCGAAAGCAAGCCTGACAAGAGGGCAGATCTCTCCCCCAGAAGGGAGGGAGGTGGGATACCCTGCGAGAGGATCTCAAGACATACAAGCCAAACCACACACACATTGCTTTGGCAGCTCAATTTTTAACAATCCCTGGGAGGGTGGCACCCCAAGACAACCTCTGCGCCCCAGGCCAGGGGCAGAGGATGGTGCCCAGGGGTGGCTACACTGCCTGCAGCATCTCTGATGTCCCAGTGGAGGCAGAGGGATAGGGGCCAGCATCCACCTGGCTCCAGGTAGCCAGCCTCCACCAGGAGTAGGAGTGTCTGCACCTGAGCTGCTCAGGCTGGGCTTTCCATACAGACATCTAGTCAATATATTGAATCAGGCTGGGCTCTCCTGACAGCCTGCAGACATCTAGTCAATATAATGAATCAGGCTAGGCTCCATTTCATCCTGTCCTGGAATCGATGTCTGAAATTGTTCAGATGAAGGGAACACTGGACATGCATTTGTTTTCCAAGTGACAGTATAGAGAAGTAAGAGGGTCTGGACTCTACTAAAAGGGAGTCCAGATCTGCTCTAGCTATGTGATGTCTCAAATTATCTGAGACAAGTGTGATGCCAAATGCTTTGTCTGCACAGCTATAGCTTAGGGACCTGCTGATCACCACCCGCAGATTTAAATCAGACACCCTTTTTCTAGCTGGGACAGCCAAGAATTGAGCAAAGGAATGCAGAGGGCTTGGGACGAGATCCAAAGGCAAAACAGTCCACACTAGGGATCCCTCAAAAATGAGAGGAGAAAGTCTTTTTTTCTGGAGGAGATGGAAGTCAAAGCACAGGGATCGCTCTTCTCTCTGGTTTTTGCAGCAAAGTAGGAGATGGAGGGGAAAGAGGGAGGAAAAGTGTTTTGTGGATCCTTTCCAGCTCAGCATGTTCTGGTTAGTCAATACAGCCAATGCTAGGCCCAGCTAACTAGGCTCTTCATGGGTAAACCACGTGTGAAACAGCCCCGTATTTGTTTGGATACTTTGCTTTCTGAGGCTGCTCAGTGGGCATCACTGGGTTGGCCTTGCCTTAGTCCTCAGCCCCCTTCGATCTGGCTCAGCTTGCAGCTCACTGACCCCACATGACACCGTCAAAACCACATCTGATTCATTATCAGGCCAGAGAGAATCTCAAATGTAGAAATCAGTCCATGGTGCATTAAGTGAGTTTCCTACATAAAGCATGGTGCATTAAGGCTTGTTCCGATCACTGGTTTCTAAAAGCAGCTAAACTGAAGCTCAAAACTGCTTCCTATATTTTCAGTAGGAAATCATAAATTTTCTCCATCATTTTGGCAGTCCTTTTTCTCCTCTGCCCTCCCATGAAATTCTGTTTTCTGAGTTGATTTTCTTAATTTCTGTGAACCTGTTTCGCTACTGTCACTGGTTTAATTTATTTGACCATCCCACAAAAGGAGCAGGCAGGATCATTCTTCCTCCCTGCAGACAGAGTATTTATGCCAGTGTTGGAGGAGAAGCATCACCTCCTCTTGCAGCACCCCTCAAGATGGAGGGCTCCTTGGAAGGCAGGTCTCTAACTCAGGCTCTGTGGGCTTGGTGAGTGCAGATGAGCTCAGGTCTCAGACAGACTTTTTGGGCCTGTCCTGGGCTGGGCACGTATTGCACATCACCTGGGAATGATCTGTCCTGGGCTGGGCACATCACCTGGGAATGAACCTGCGGCCGCTTTCCTTCACTCTTGGTCCGTGCTCCCAGCCGGGGGTCACGGGGGCAGCACTCATCAGCTCTCTGCCCCTTTCCTTTGCTGTCCATGGTGAGAACAGCCCGGCGCTGGGATCTGCTCGTTCGCCACGAGATGGTGGTAGATGCAAGCGCTGGGCTGGAGCTGCCTTCGAGCGCCCGCGGCCCTTCCNTGCAAATACCGGCAGCACACTCTGTTCTAATTAGTGCTTAATTGTCTGCCTTGCTGCCTTCTTTACCTTTTGGTGTTACAGTGCCCGCCCTGCACCTTGAGATTTGCGCTCCCTATTGCCCCCTATTCCCAGTTCTGCCACCTCTCCTCTGTGCGAGAGCCAGGGGCTCGCTCCAGGGGCCTCCAGGGCTTTCTCACGCCGCGCAGGGGAGAAGAGGTGGAGGCTCCCGGCAGTGTCCGCAGCTGGGGCTTTTCTGGGCAAAGCAGGATTATCTGCAAAGGGCAGGTGGAAAGAGTCCGTCTCATAGCCCGGACTCCCCAGCGCTCTGGCACGGGATTCCTGAGGGAATATCTGTCCTACAGACAGTGCCTTCTTAATACGCATTGGCTACCTCAGAGTAGCCACCGCTCCGCGAAGGCCGCGCACGCAGGGCAGCTCAGGTTTGAAGCTTCATTGCAAACCACTCAGAAAGAGCTGGGACTGACTTCTTCACTGCGATGAAAACCAGCGTGTCCCTTCTGCGTTTGTGGCTAAGTGTGGGGAAACACTAGATAATGGAAGGGAAAGCTTCCAGTCCATATTCCCAGTCACCGTGTATGCTGGTGTGCCTGCTGTGGGCACACAGGGCACACGCTGGGCAGATGCCAGGAGGGCACTGCTGCAGTCCCGGAGCGAGCTTGCCCTCAGCATGTGCGGATGATAACCACCCCTGACAGCTCTAGCCCCTCGGCTTACAAGCTCTCACAGCTCTCTGGTCCTCCTGCGGAGCTCGGTGTAAGAGCTTCTCCCAGGACAGGAATTAGGTGTGAAGTGTTTCAAAAAGCTGAGCTAGCCCATGTCCCTGCAGGGTTACTGGGGATGGGAAGTAGGATCAGATAGGGCATTCAGCCACATGCTCCTGCCTCCAGCGGAGACAGAGCTTGCAGGGATGGGGTGTCACCCGCTGGTGACTGTGGCTTGCCGAGAGGACAGGGGAGTTTGAGTTCATTTGAGTTCATTTGCAGGGAAAAAAGTGGCTGGTACGGCGGTGCTCATGGCTGCAGTTTGGTCAGTGATGACAGCAGAGGTAAAAAAGGCAAAATACACAGAGGGCGGAGCCCCACAGGACTGTGGTAGCCAAGTGCCTTGGGAGTGGATGTGAGCAAGGGGAGGCTCGTGTCAGACAATGTGTAAGACAGCATCCACACCACATGTGTCAGCTGGGCCCAAATTCTGGGGTTTAATCCAAGATGCTGGCTGAGCTGCTGCTGTTGTGAACAAATTACATCTTAACAAACCCTGGACAAGCCTCTTGGCTCATACTTGCCTCTTGACCGAGATCTCTGCTGTTTGTCTGAAGCTGCTCCTTGGCTCTGTTCCTGTGCAAACTCAACAGTCACTGAGGTGGCAGGTGGTGTAAGAGGAATTCCTGGATCCAGAACAGAGAAGGATATGAGGCTTGGCAGAGTGCTAGGGTCTTACAGCCCTGCCTCTCACAACCAACTTGCACAGCATGAAGATGCAAACTCCAGCTGCCCTGGCAGGCCAGCTTGTTTGAGGGGCTAAAGAGGATGCTGAAACTCCCAAAAATGAACCCCATGAGCCTGAACATCCAAGGTATGTGGCTGTTGCTAACATGTAGTACTGGCATACTGTGTGGCTGAAGAACTGTGTGCTGTAGGGTCCTCTTCATGACAGGAACTGCTTTTCTTTTCTGTTAAAGCCTGCATTCTGTCCTTCAGCCTTAAGTCTCATATTTCTAATACATTTTATAATCAAATTGTCAAAATTCTTCCAGGCAGAAGTTAGTAACATCAGCCAGCCAGTTTGGTTATAGCAACACTGACCCCACCTGGGTGGCAGGATTGATTCCAGGCACTTGAGACCCATCAGTGCTGGAGGATTAAGGTACACTCAGGAACAGTGTTGGAAACTGATACTCAGTGAACAAAACACAGTATTTGCTTACATGAGGAAACAAAACACTTAGATATTCTGTGCATGACTTAGCTACTCTCTGCTTCAGCCCTTTGGTTTGGTTAAACCTTTATAACCGCATTTGTGTAGCCAAGCCATCTAAGCATATTACTGGGTTTGGCTCAAGTAGGCAAACTTAATTACATGGAAAGCAAATCTGAGATATGTGCAGCCATAAAATGGATTCACTGAAGACATCCAGTTAAAAAAAAGACTGATCCAAACCACAACCAATCCCACACTGATCCTTGAGTCCAAATTTTCTCAGAGTTTGAGGCTGAGGGTGGGAAAGATGCAAGCTACACACATGGCTTGCTAGTGCAACCTAAGTTTTGGACTGCCCAATGCATCTTGAGTTCTCACACCTGGGTTTATTTATCATTTATATATATTTATTATTATTTATTACTTTTTGCCCAATTAGCAAATGTTTAAGCCACACTTTGCTTGCCAGGTGTGTGTTGAAGGCTGGGTTTTCTTCAAAGTTTCAGCCAAAACAGTTCATGTTTCTGAGAGCACCTTTTTTTCTTAACCTAATCAAGGCCAGATTGAAGACAAACAAAACCTACATTCCCCTCCCAGTACTCTGGAAATCCTTAAAAAGCTGTGGTGCTTTTTTTCTTATTGGAAGAGGGACTTGGAACTGGACAAAATTTAACCTTACTGCTGAGTTTTTTTTATATTCTTAGTGAAAATTTGGCCAATTCATAGAGCTTTGGATAAAAACCAAGCCAGCTGCAGTTCATATGTGCTTGCCAGAGGCCAGCTAGAGATTGCAGGCTTTGTTCTCTGGTGAGTTCATGAGCATGGGACATTCTCCAGGGCCTGGAGTGGGACTTCCCTAGAACTTGCAATTCTTAACTGCTTCAGGTCAAAGCAGCTATAAATCCACATGCTTGAAAGTTTAGATTTTTAGGGTTCTTTATAAAAACTGTTTGTTTTCAGTCTACATGAAGGACATCAGTTGAACTGCGCTCAGAGGAGGTGAGACATGCAAGAGGAGATAATTTGGAAAAGCAGACTTGGAACAGACAAAAGGAATCCTGGCAGAGAGCTGGGGAACCTGAAGTGTGTGAACACTGGTGGAAACCAGGGGATGGAGAGGAGGCTGAAGCATAACAAAGCATGGAGGCAACTGGGAAGTGGTGTGTGGGAAAAGGATGTGAAGGTTCTCATTTTGGCCTCTTTTTGCACCTTATTCTGAGCCCATTTAAGAACCCTTGAACTCACTCAAGATGGTCTTCACATCCATTGCTGACTCTTTGGTAAATAAACCTGGCTATGAAGACAGAATCACACATTTCTTTCTGATACTGGCTTGGTGAATGTTATAAAAAACCCACCAAAACAAAGTGTTTTTGAACACCTCTAAAATGCAAGGAAGAGCATTGCCATCATATTACAAACAGAAAACCAGAGCCTGGAAGTATTTCCTGATGTTTCGATCCAAGAAGTACATTGTACCAGGTATAGGGATGTGTGCATGTTCTTTATGTGTTGCCTTCTCCAGCAGCTGCAAGTCCTAAATTCTTCTGCAAACTAAGCTTAATTTAGGTCAGGCATCTAAGGAATAAGGAAAGCTCATAACTGCATGTAGAAAGAGCTGTGAAAGAAGAGAGGGATGAGAACCTGCAGCCTGGCAGACCCTTATTCAACTATTCTACTGCATCATTTGATCCTGAAATTACTCCAAACTTGGAGGATTCAGAAGTACTCCTTCCTTTCCAGGACTTTTTTAAAAAAAAAAAAAGTCAAATTTGTTCTGCTATTAAAAAAGCAATGTGAAGTGTGTGTTTACTTCAGCTGGGCCTGGTGTGGCCCTGGGGACACTGCCTCTGCCATGCACGTGGCGTGAGCCCTGTGGCGCTGCCGGTGCCCACCCTTGTGCTGGCGCTCGGACACGTGGCTGTCTCACCGCGACTGCAGCTCCGTGCTGGCTCGAGTTCCCTCTCCTGGCTTCTGCAGGGCTGGCTGATGGGCTGCCTGGGCTTTACAGCAGTGCCCAGCATCCTCGCTGGGAGTACACATCCCTGGTCACACCTCTCCTTCACACGTGTTTGCGCTGCCAAGAATAATCGTTCGTTCGAAAGTGGCTCCGAAAGCAGCGGCCGGCGTTCCAAAGGGATACACAGGATGAGCCAGCGACAGCAGCCACTTGGCATTCCCAACCCCACAGTGCAAAAGGGGATGTGTTCTAAGCACTGAGACTTCTTGAATCTCTTGTGATTTTGTCAGGATCAGGATACCTACGCACAATCTCTTATTACTGTTTAAACTTAGAAAACAATACCATATCCTGTGCCAACAGGACTACTGTGGGTTATGCAGAATTATTTGTCAGCTCTTTGGAATACCTTTCCTTTTCTGGACAATAAAAACACCATTTCTCCAGCAACTTCTATTTCTCTGTCTTTAAACAGCTGTGTGAACCAGGTTATTCACTTATGATTACAACCAAGTCCTAGCTACAAGTGCAGGATTCCAAAAAGAAGTATTTCTGCATTTTGATTTATCTTCCCTGGCAGTAAAAGCAGTGTGTATTTTTAAAGTCCTTTTAACATTTCTTAGTATGTGGCCGTACTAACACAATCCTTTGTGATAAACAGGAATTTATTAAAGCATCTTGATGTCAAACCTGGTTTTTTAATACCTCATGTGACAAAAAGTGAAGACTTTGTAGTTTATAGAAGCCAAAAATGCTCATAGATTATACAGATTAGAGGCAAAATTTTATAGGCTGTTTATCACCCAAGACTTTGAAAGACGTGGGTGCAAACTAGCATAAAGGCAATGCCATTTTGTGGACCTATAGTGTTTCTGCTAAAAGTGCAATAGGACACTATGGGAGATGCAAATGCCTCCTAAACTGTGGCAGCCTTAACCAGTGACTGTAATGCATACAGCATGAAAAGTAATTTAACTTAATACCTCCAGTTCAGGTTTCAGCCTTGAGAACTCTGCATATTCTTCTATTTGTGCTTAATGATGTTGTAAAGCATTTGATACTTTTTGGGATCATTACAGTGTCAACTCTCCCATCTTGGCCAACTGGAAATTAAATTCTGTTTCCCTTGTGGTCCCAACTGGATGAAATAGTTGCAGAGCTGAATAAGAGGAGGGTCTGGTTAAACCCAGAAATTCAAAACTGCTTTGGCAATTTCAGCCTTTGTGAGTGTCTGAAGAAGATGAGGAAGGAGGCTCTTGGTGTGGAGTGTGGAACACAACGATTGTAGTGGTGTCAAGATCTGCTGGTGCCTGTTGTCTGCCAGACTCACTCCTGACATGGAATGGCACTTGAGGGTGGAACCCTTTCCCAATTCCTCTCTCTGTAACCTCTGCCTGCAGACTGGTGTGAGCTGTGGGCCATCTCTGGTTCCACCTTGTTCCTAGGGCAGCCCAGAAATGCCCCAGGACCAAAGCTGAATGCAGACATCCATGTACCCAGCCAATGCCTTTGGCACCAGGTAATCATGCTGGCCCTATAAATTTTCAAACCTTTTTCCAGCCTAGCTGGGTGAAAAGCAGCACTGGGGACTCCCTGAGGGCATGGAGTGGTGGGAGAAGTAAAATATCTCTGGTCTTTCTCAGGCCAGGAGTTGTTGAGACTGTCTCCTACTTCTCATCCCAGTGACTGGGCTTTGATGCCCAAAAGGGGGCATAACTCACACCAACGAACCCCAGCCCACCCTGAGGAGAGAACACCATGTCCTGGGTACTTTGCAAACCAGCCAAGTGGGTTTTAGGACCTACCACTCTGGAACTCTTTGCACTGGCAGCCCATGGTGACGCCTCTCACAGGCTGTGATGGTGGGACTGGGATTTGAGGGGCCTGTTTTCTGCAGAGGTTTTGTGGGGAGCCCAGCAGTTCTGACCAGCAGCTCTGTCACTGCATGGCCAGAAAACTGGCAGCAACTTCTGCCCCTGAACATCTGCATCCTCTGCAGGTTCTCTGGGCCTGTCAGGCAAACAGGTTGAAATGGCTCTGGTTCGAATTAGTCACACAGGGAATACAAACAAAGGCATCAAAATGTCCTTCAAAAACTGAGTTCCCACAGAAGATAAAAGGCTGTGGAATAGTTTGTACAAGCTTAACTAATGGAGCTTTCACATCATAAACATGACCCAGGAACAAGTCACTGTTTTTCAGGGGAGTGTCTGGCCTTTGCCTTTACTCAAAGCCATGCAAAGTGCCAGTCAGTGAAGGAGCAGGCTCTGGTACAGGCGGCTGGGAGGAGGGAGATCCATCTTGGATGTCCAGTACAGACTTCACAGAACAGTTTGGTTGGAAGGACCTCAAAGACCATCTAGTTCCAAGCTACGTGCCACAGGCAGGCACATCCTCCACTAGACCAAGTGGCTCAGAGCTCAACACTCCCTTTCTCAACAGCAACACCTCCTTCCAGCCCACCAGCAACAGACCCCTGCCTTTCCACTGGCATCTGCCCACCAAATGCCAGTCCTGCAAAGGAGAACATATTAGAAGGAAGTGGGTGGCTGTGGTCTGTCAGCAGTTTATCAGGCTGAAAACAAATAGGGAAATTCTTTGGGTCCAGAAGAATGAAGGAAACCCAAGATTCGCATCAGTCTGAAAAGTGCTGAAGGACTCATTAAGAGACTGCAGTCAGCCTGTGGTAAGGCTGCAGATCTGGGACTGAAACTGGACAGGTGGGAGAAATATTCACCATGCTGACAGGGAAACTGATCCTCACACAGCAAACAAATTTTCATTGGAATCAGTCAGATGTGGTCATGCCTGACTGGAGCTGATGTTTCTAATCTTTGTTTCAGATTAATGTTGCTTTTCCTTCTCTGGACATGCTGTTTTACTTGTGTGACTTTTGCCACTGTACAAACTAAAGTAACAATTTCTTCTTTTGTCTTATGCTCAGCAAATTGCACAACACACTTCTCTGGGGCCACAGAGCTCCAAACTGATCAGACAGGCAAGAACATGAAAATGAGGACAAGAGAAACCCCACTGTGTTTGCTCCAAGCCCTGCCACCAGAGCCACTCTGCTAAAAAGTGACCTAGGGTTGCAGGTTAGGACCAAACTCTGGTTTCCGTATTTAGAACGGAAAAGCATTTATAAAGCAGATGCCAAGATCTTGAACCTGTTAGCTGGTTTTCTATTGCATAGTTGAAATTTCTGTAATCAACTGGTTTTTTATTTGAAAGTGGTGACAGGAAAAGTGTCTTTTTTCACTTTTAACACTAAGCCAAAATCCCAAACCTGCTCATGGTCCCCTTCATTATCCAGACACAAAATAGTTACCTCTCTCTCCCTTGAAGTAAGTATATACATTCTTTGCATGCTAAAATACCAAAAATATCAGGGGCCAACTTTTAAGCTCTAAAAAGTTTTACAGGTATGCTACATTTGACTGAAAGGAGAAAAAACAAGTATTACAGTAAAATGCTTCAGAGGAGTTAGCAAAGGACTGCATCTGAGTGGAGCCCCTCGTGTCCTCCTCAGTCATTTCTTCACTCCAGTATCACACAGTGTTTTGTCACTTCACTTTCTGTGTTCTCCATCAAGTAAGTTAATGCTTTCTTAGCCCAGTTCCTTCCCCAAAAGTAAACACAAGGATGCCATTGTAGAACTAGCATTTAGTGGTGGTCTTGCAAGTTGTACACACAGCTTGTGCATACGAACAGAGTGGTACTTGTGGGAGGGAAGCAGCTCTAATCAGAGGCACTGATACAGCTGGCAAAGGCAGTTTTGAACATAAAGGTCCTTCTGAGATTCAACACATCACTACAACTTTGGTGGCATTGCTGCCAAGATATGCTTCAGGTGTTTGTTTGCAGTACCTGTTCCCTGCCCCTGGGTGTGTCCACACTCTGTCAGTGCTGTCAGGCCAAGGCCCGTCACCACTGAGGCCAATTCCTGGACAGAAGCGCGGTCCTGCACAATAATGAACATCCTTAACGAGCAGCAAATGGTGCAGGTGCTCAAGGGTGAAAAGCTACTGCAATTCGACTGACCTGGTGGTGTGTTGCATTGGAACAAGCACAAATCAGTTCCAATGCATTTCTGGCTGCATGGGAAAAAAGACCAAGTTGTTTTCTTTCAGTTAACTGCTTCTCACACAAGTCCTTCCATTGGGGACTTAAAACCACACTCACAGGCTTTGTGTAAACAGTTCCAAGTTACAAACATCAAAGTGCAGAAAAAATTGAACAAGCAGACAGGACAGAAAAGTTGAATGAGCATTGGCTCTTCTTATTTTAATGAAGAAATATTTCAAGTTAATATCAGTGCATATTTAGAAATAGCATGTGATACTCCCAATGCCAAATACATCAGCAAATTACAGTTTCAAAACTTTATAAATTAATGGCAAGGAAAAAAAAAGATTAACATAGAGAATAAGGTTCAAAATAAACATCCTGTTTGTTTGCTGCACTGTGTCAATTATATTCCTGGTACTTAAACAGCAAGAGAGATCAATATTTCATGGTAATTAGGCTCTCCAAAACAGCAGTTATTTTTCTACAAATGAATTAAGCGATTTGCATTTATTTTTGATGTATAATTAAATGTTATTCTTAGCTGTTACAAAGAAATTTAGTCATGTCAGAGTAAAATTTCATTCCATGACTAAAAAAACTCACATAACATAGGAACATTGCCTTCTGGTTATACCCACTGGTAACAGTCGGCTGAGAATAGGAAGAACTACATGTAAGCACGTTTGGCTGTTACATAAAATGGCTTTTTTTTTTGTTTCACAGCCTCATAACAATACTGTTTTTCAACATTGTTCCCAGTCATTGTTTTTAAAATGGTTCATCAACATATCCTGAATCAATCACTGATATAAATAACTCCAGTGACAAAATCCATTATGGAAAGACACAGAACTGCAAACTGAAAGTTGTACTGAATGATTTTAAGGTGGAACTGTAATTCCTCTGTAACACTCTTAAAAAAAAAAAAACACAAAAACAACCCCACATGATAAAACCTTTAATTAACTGGCAATGGTGGAATCTGAAAAACTGAGATATAGTTTTAAGAGATGTTTAACTCACAATGGACTCTAAAACAAGACAAATCGTACTGAAGCTAGAAAGAGATGCACATTTAAAGCTTGCAAGTGTGATATAAAAATATTCTCTAGTTTTTTAATTTTGATACAGGGAGTCCAATTCCCTAATGGAAGAAGATAAAATACATCTTCCTTCCTACCCCATCGCTGTACATATAGACTCTTCCCTTGAATCAGGAAATGGCTTTCCCCAACAAATATACCAGCCTTGGGAATCACAGACTTTCATATGGTTTCTTGATTTTGCTTTTTAAAGTATATTTTCAAGCAGGTGAAATACTGATAGGATATGCATTTTGTTGACTATTATCTACTGTGCAAATCATATACATCGACCCCATAACTTCAACCTAAGTGCAGTCTGCATGGCCTAGAATGATTCGGAATCTAGTGGGAATCCACAGCACGGAGATGACTGCCAGCCTGTGAAAGGCCAGGCTAAATCAGGTTACTGGGAAAGGCACACGCTTCAGGTTCAGCAGGAACACCTGGGGGTTCCTCATTCCTGCTCCTGAAGTTCCAGTGATTCTGTGCACCTCCCAAAAGACATGGTTTGCTTCCAGAAAATCGTGAGGTAACAGGAAACTTCTGCTTATGGCACGTACACGTGAAAGAGCGTGAGCTCAGCCGAACGCTCGCGGGGCGAGGGGTAGTGCAGACACACGGGAGGCTACAGGGGCTCTGGCCAGAACAAACACTTCACATTTCCGCACACTGCACACATTCCTTTTGTACACAAACACGAGGTGCGCAAAATAAGCTGTTTGCTCGTACAATTTAATGTTTTGCGTATGTAAAATAATCACCTAATACTGCAATATAATCAAAAATCATGCACTAGATAAACAGAGCTTCTTCCCCATGAACAATAGTTCTCAGGAACATTTTATTCTGCTTCTGGTAACATCTCATGATTTGCCAACTTACACAGTCCCTTTTAAAGAACACAGTATTTAGTGAAAACTGAAGAGCAAAATTTAAAAAAAAAAGAGAAATCTTGATTTTAGTTGTGATACAGCTGGGATAGATGCAACTGAGCTGCTGTAATGCACCAAAGTAACAAAAATTCAACATGAATATCAGAAGAATAAATATATACCCTAAATTAATCTCTGTAAATACATTCACAGGTCCACATAAGACACCCTTATGCATAACTCATACTTCTTCAAATCTGCAGAGAGAGATAGATTGTTAGTTCATGGGGAAAGCAATTTGTCATATGACTCGGTTTATCTGCCATTATTCCAGCAAAAATCAGTAGCAAATTTGAAAATCTACATTTATTTTCCCCAGACCAACCACACAGAGGCTTAAGTCACAAAATCTATTATTTCCAATATTCGATCAATAAGGCTTTATTTACACTTTTTTCTATAAAGTCAGGAAAAAATTTGGTGCAATGTGCAAGAAAAGACTGCACATTTCACTGATTGGAGACTAACATCTGCTTATGGTTTAATGCTAACCCACAGGCAGCCAATTAAAGTTCCATATATCCATGTTTTTACATAGAGTTTCCTTCCAGATTCTGTCAGAAGCATACTAGCAGTCAGGCCACCTAAAAACAGCAAAGATGGCAAAGTTTTCTTGAGGCTTAGTTTGGAATGAACACTTTTCCCAGGGAACTTATTTCTTCTTTTAGAATCCTTTGCATCATAAAATTCTATTAGTAACCTATAAGCAGAGAAAAAGGAGATGGTCAAAGTCAAGACAGTAGCCTAAGACATTTTAAGCAACCTTACTTTCATCCAGTAACTGCTTTTAATCAGACATTTTTAACAAATGATCTCATCATATGCAGCAACTCCTCTGTAACAAGTTCAAACTTGTTACACCTTGTTACAAATGAGTGCACCTTACAAATATGATGCACAACAAAACTCTCAGCCCAAGCCCTTGTAAGCATTAAGGCCACCTATTCCTTGTGAAACAATTGCAACAGTGAATATAAAAATTGACAAGAATTGTCTTCATTCAGCATTTAGCAGAAAAGCCCAGAGCACTGGACAATACTGTAGGACAAAACAATAAACTGAGCACCAGGAGGAGGAAAAAAAGTGTTTTCATAAAATAAACTAATAAATAACAAGGGCTCACAAGACACTGAATTTATTGGAAGCTAAACATGCAAGAGTACGATGCTACATCACTGGCTTAGTAGTAACTTTTTTCCTCCTAGTGTTAAAAAACAGTAATAAATGGGTCTGGAAATTGGGGGGTTTTGTTTTAACTGTCTCTAAATTTGCCTGACAGACTGCTTTGGTCCCCGGAAAGACATTTCAGTGAAAAAGAGCTTACAATGATACATGGATGATTCAATTTTGTCTTCACTAGATAACTAAAGGGATAGACACTGGACAGCTTTTTATTTTATGTATCAGCTCCTTATCTATTTGAATTAAATTCAGACTTTCTATGTTTCAAAAGTAAAGAAAAGGAAATCTTTTTAGCGATCCTTAATGTCTAAGACACTTCAGTAACAGTGCCATGTTTGGAGATAGTCATGTTAACTTTTATATGAATTCAAAGTTGTCACGAGAAATGAATACCTTTTTTACTTCCATGGAGTGTGAGACTGGCAGAACAATATTAAAGCAGAACAGAACTGAAGAACCAGGGAAATTTCTGTTTTACTCAAAGTATTCAAGGATTTAGAAAGTAAACAGATTCAGCTTCCTTAAGAAGGACTTCAGGTCTGGCAAATTAAATCATCATCTCTCAAACAATACTTAAATCCTGCATTTAGGCACAAAGTCTTTCTGGGGAACAAGGTCCCCCAGGATCTGCTGCATATATTCACTAGTGACCTTATCTGGTGATGCTGGAAGAAGCCAGGCTCTTTACTTCTGCCACAATTCAAAACTGGACAAATGAAACTTCTACTTCACCTTGTAGGTAGGAATTTTGGGGTTAACTCTGTTTTTATCCAGTTGCTGTCTGGATGAAAGATTCGTAAACAATTTTGGCAGAGGAGATTAGATCAAGACCTGCCCCTCTCTAACTCCAACTTAACACTGATTACAAGGGCAGAATCACACTGCTTTTTCTTGCTTGCCTACCACAGGCATCTTACATTCCTGCACAGGACTTAACTATGAGAAGATGAAAGGAGAGTATTCAGATGAATACGAGTCTTGCCTGGAACATGGACTCACACTTCTTCAATCTAAAGAAGGTCAAAACCCCAGGAATCCCAACCCTCTGAGCAAAAGGTTTAACTATAAGGTTATATTATATTATATCATATCATATTATATTATATTAATAGGAGTACCAACATCACCTCTCTTCAGAGAGCCCTACAGCTGGCGCTGCTGGTAACACAGAAATCATGGGTGTATTTGTTAATATAAAAGAAATAAGACAGACTCTTGAAAGAAGAAAGTTCTCCATATTTCTACTTACTTATCCTTTATCTCAAAACGTTCATGAAGCCACCTTCTCATATACATCTGCTCCTCTGGAATGTCCTTCAGTTCAATTCGGTCAATGAAAATATGAACTCTTGGGCATTCCTTACAAAGAAACTCTAAGAAGAAAGCAAAACAAAATGACTGAGTTACAAAAACACTGAGTTACGAATACACCAAAAAAATCTGACTGTAAGTGCCTTGGAAGTCTAACTTCAGTGCTCAAAAACCTTCCCTCCTTAGGTTCAGATCCTGAGCATGTCACTGAACTTAGAAAACACACTTGAAATGGTGGACCATTATCACGTACAACATGGAAGAACTGTCCTAAAATGCACCTTGCTAACTGTAAAAATGAAAACATTACCCCCTACTTTAGCAGCAATCTACTCATTCAATAGTGTGGGATACAGTAACTTTGATGCCATAAAGTTATCCATCCTGCAATTTTGTTAAAGTTAAATCCTCTTTGCTTGTCCTTTTAAAAATCTAAATTTTGTTTACTGCTGGGTGACAAAATTGGAATTACAGTGATTTCCCAAAGCATCTTCAGGAGAAAGTATGCTTCAGTTTAAGCAATAACCTATAATTAAAAAGTGTAATAGGGCAAAAGATAGATAGAACAAAATGCTGCTTTCCATTTTGTATCCCTTAATTTTTCTTCTGTCTCACAGACCTCGAGACAGCCCTGTTGCAAACTGCCTCCCCCCTGCCCCCATTTCCTCAATTTGTCCCTAGACAAACTTACCAAGCAAGCATTAAAGACAAACAAAACTCCATTACTCAAATGGCCTTGTGGGATTTCTTACAACTAACAAGTGGTAAAAATGCTGGGCATGACTACTGTAATACACTGCATGTTGTAAATGTGAAATCCTGCACAGTGGGTATTGGTAACCATTTGCATTTATCAGTAGCAAGGGGTACTGCAGTAACCACTGTATCCCTGGACAGAGATCTGCATGATGTGAGGATGAAGTCCTCAGAAATTTGGATAGTTATCCTATTTTGCAAAGGGACCAAAGTGCCTTCCTACAATACATACAGGCAACAAATGTAACACAGACTGGGTGGTCTCTTTAGGTTGTTGACATTTTTCGGACAGCAGTGCAGATGCACAGAAGACTTTGACCCATAACTGTAAGGGGTATCTGGAGGAATGATTGTGCAAATAAATTGTTACAGCATGTACATCTTTATTGTTGTCTGCCAAAGCAGATATCCCCCTATTTGTTTTTAATCTTTACAGGATTATTGATTTGTAAGGACTTTGCTGTAAAAACAGTCCTTATCACATACTGGAAATTGCCTTAAGGAATTTTAAAAGCCTGTTCATGCAAATGTGTGTGTGCTTGCAGAGGGGGAGGGAAGGAGAAGAGATAAAGAGATCCCTACAGTCTTGAGGCTTGGATGCAGAAATCTGTAAGGTGCTCTGTGTGTTCTGTCCAGATGTCACGCACAGAGCCCTTCACCGAACACGGCGTAAAGGGAGCAACATGGCCCCACACCATCAGCTGGAGAGCAGGATGAGGGCTCCACTCAGGCATGAGTCCATCTCTTGGCCATGAAGCAGCAAACACAGCTTTGCCAAGAGGTTTCTGGTAGAACCTCCTCCTAGCTACAGCTGTTACATGGCAGGCAAATTAAGGACTTAGAGTCTGGAATAATGGTACACGTAGACATTTTCTTCAGGTTTATGTGCAATGCTTTTACTAACCACAATGAAATCGGTGTTCATTTATCTAAAAGAATTTTTTTATTTTGCTTTAATGTGAAGAAAGGATTTTGCAAGGCTGTTACTTTAAGCATACTATCCAGGCCACTACATGAAGGTCACTGACTATATGAGCACCTAAAAGCATACTATTAATATCTTAAAATGACAGATGTATTATCCGTGTCTTAAATGCTTATAATGTTCATGATGTACAAATCCTCTTTTGAGTGGCATTACCTATTAAGTGGAACATTCTAACAATATGCAAAACTGTATCTAGAAACCAAATGCCTGGAAGCCAGATGATCTGGTCTTTTTCTGTACTAGACTCCTATAAAAAGCATCTATGCATATTCAGTTGGAGCTGAAGATCCAGCTTTAAAAGATCCTTAAAACATTCTGTGCATTGTATAGTGTATGTTTCTTTTGCTTCATAGCCCATGGGTTGTTCTGCATAGGAACAAACAAGTCTTTACTGATGTTAGTTATAACTTAGTTATAAATTATTAATGAAAACTATAAACCAATCAAAACTCAAGACATAAGTATTTCAAAAGAAACACCGTCCCCTACCAAAGCTGAAGTGTAGCAATTCTACAAATCTGCTTAGATGACAAAATCCTCTCCTCAAATATCTGGGTGTTGCTGCTGGCTTTCCACCTTAGGCCCAAGTTCCAATGCAAGCTGATTCTTAGCACTTCCTACACAGGTCTTCTTCAACCACACTAAATTGAACCATATGCAAAGGTCCTAAACTTTATTTCCCACCTTTGTGAATCCCAGTGCTTTCCCCAACAGCCTCACTCTCTCTTTTGAGTTTGACTTAGTTCAGCCTCACTCAGGGCTGTGTGATCTGCTACTTCAGGTGCTGCCCTGGGGAATGTCATGATTCCCACACATCAATTCAAAGTCCTTTTATCCAAGGCCTGGGTATTCAGGACATCTGCAGATACACTGTAATGTATGCAGTCAACCAAGTCAGGTAATCTGACTAATATTTAATGATCCAATTCATGTCAGTGTTTAATGCAACTAACCCAACTGTTCTTCCGCCAGTCTACAGTGTCACAGCAATCACCATTGAATAAGGACACCGTTGGACAAGGACGACATATTAGAGGTTGATTGTGAGAAGAAACAGCTGGATTTTATCACCACAACCTCTAAAGGTTTGTGGTGGTCCCATGACCCTTAATTTCACATTAGCTTAACTCCCAAAAGACTTACGTAATTAAGCTAAGAAACAAAATCTTATTGAAGCAATTTATTATGCACAAATTACATCCAACTTCAGGGACACTAGCCCTTAAGGCCAACATCTGACAGGCTTTTCAGATTCCTAAACTTGCCAGAATTTGTTATAATTAACAGCAGGAACAAGCAAGCCTGAACTTTCCTTCAAGAGACAAAACAGAAATGCAAATAATGCATTACAAGGAAACATTATGTGGGGACAGCATTAGTCAAGAACCCTGTACAATTTGGGTTAAATGAACACTAACAACTTGTGTGGGAGCCAAATGGACTGACTTTCGTGTGGGAGATAATTTCCTAATAAAACTTTCTATCTGGCTAAATAACAGATACAAGCACAGAATGTTTATAATGCTTCTAATGACCAAACACAGCACAAGAAAGGAATTGAAAATAATAGTGGATTGAGCATTTTTTGGTTTTGAGCTGTGACACTGTACCCTTCCCTCAGTGGGACAGGATTCACACTAATATAGGGCTTCATTGGGGGATTCACTGCAGCACTGGGATTAACAAATGAGGTGCAACAGCCTCCAGGAAAGGAACTGAATCCATGGAATTTTTAATTGCAAACCAATATCTGGGGCTCCCGCAAAATTCTAACAAGTTCTCAACTCCTCACCTTCAAAAGCCAATTAATTCTCTTTGGAATTACCAGCTTTACCAGGGAAACTGAGAGAGGAGAGAAGCTCTGAAACACAGACATATCTGTAACTGAGAAGGGACAAACAACTGGCCTCAAACCACCTTCCCCTTCCGAACCACGTAAATTCATTCCACCACACCAAATTATTTGCCTTGTCCCTTAAGAGAGTTATGACAGCGGTGTTACACTTAAACAGATATTCCAGTTTTCAATTACTAATGAAGTCTATTTTTATATGTACTTTAAATATGACAGCAATAAAGTAGCTCAGATTTCAGCCTCCTACATTGGCTCTTCTACTGCAATGTAAATGTCCTTCAAAATGTCCTGCAATGTCCGAAGTCCTTCAAAATTAAGAATGGACAAACTGAGGCCTGATTTAGTTGTGTTCACTTAAAGGGCCCCCAGATCTCTCCTGTTTTAACAGATTTCAGTAAAGTTTGTGATAAACTGATAGTGATATCACAGGAAAATGAAATCTGAATAATGTGTATTTATTCTATGTAACCAGCATTTCAAATGTTTAAAAATACATCTCTTCAGTAAGAGAACATTGTGTGTTGTGGTTTGTATAGATTTACAGGCAAAACCATGACAGTAGGGACATTCCTCTGAACTGCAGATTCTTCCTCCACTTCTTAAACTTGCATTAGTCTGGACTTCAGTGTTCAGCTACCAAAGCAGTTTGTAAACTATCTCCTCTTCAGAGAAAGAAATCCTATCTCTCCACTTCCATTTACTTTGTACACCAAATTAACAATCAAACAGCAAAACAAACATAAGTCTAAGTGCTGCGTTGTTTCTCAGTTCATGCTTTCCATCATCCCAAGTTGAGCTGACAGGAAGCTATTTCACGAGTTGCTCCAACAAAATAAAGCAGCAGCAGAGCAAAGCAGCACTAGACAGGAACACAAACACCCCGGGCCAGCGGAGCTTGATCGCGGGAGCTGCCGCAGGCAGCAGCGGAGGAGCAGCACCGGTACCTGCGGGTGCTGCCGATGGAGGGAACTGTGGAGGGGAGGTTGTGCAGCCCAGACTGAAGCTCACAGCCAGGAAACAAGCCTGGCCTTGAGGAACAGCGCTCTCAGGAAAACTGCCAATCCCTTGTGCAAGGACTGACATGCACCCAGAGATCAGTGCCCCCGTGCATGCACAAGGGGCACAGTGTAAGGAGGATCCAGGTCAGGACATGGGAGATGTTTTGAAGTGAGAAATGGGATACACCTGGATCATTAATAAGCCAGGGTGCTGGCCATGAAAACTGAAAAATTTAAGAGACTATTTCAACTGGCAGTTGGGCAAGACTGAAAGTCAGAAAAAACAACTTGTTTGGATGGATGTAACGTAAGGTGGATATAGCTAAAATTCATTATGAGGGCAAGATTCAGCTACCTCTGTACCAACATAAGGAGCCTAAATATGAAGACATTACAAGAATTATTGGGACCAAGAGATCACTCCTTCCTGTAATGCAGGCATCCTGGTGGGCTTGCAGGAGGGGGCAATGCTACCAGACTACCAAGAATGACAGAAGAGGATGTACAAGTGAGGGCAGGGTACCGTGCATGAAAGATTATATAAAGATTATATAAAGTAAATAGCTTTATGTAATAAGGTGACAAAAGCACAATAAAGTCCTTGTGGATGGAAAATCCAGACTCTACTAGAATATATATTAGATAAATAATAAATGACTTCCAAGTAAGTTTAACAATAGTGAGCAGAAACTGTGAAGCCAGACTGAGATCTGCAAGTTCAGGACTGACAGCAGGAGTGTGAAATTCCAGCTGCCTTTACTGAACTGCATTGATAATTCATTAGAATGAGCAGGGGAAAAATTCTAAATAAACCCAAACCAAGATGACCCAACCAATAGGACAAAAACATCAGAGGGGAAAAAAAAAATCCTGGAAGAACTAGTAAGTAAGAAAATCCACAAGAAAAGATGCTGTTCCTGGTGTGGTCTTGCTCTGCAACCACAATAATTAACTTCAGTTGTTTCCAGCACAGAAATGCAGAATTCTTTGGGGTTGGCCTCTTCTCCCAGGCAACTAGTGACAGGACAAGGGAAAATGGCCTGAAGTTGAACCACAGGAAGTTCAGGCTGGATGGATATTAGGAAAACTTTCTTCATTGAAAGAGTGGTCATGCACTGGAACAGTTTTGCCCAGGGAAGTGGGGAAGTTGTAATCCCTGGAAGTATTCAAAAAATAAGCAGATGTGGCACTTTGTGATAAGGTTTAGTGAGTGTGGGTGGTGTTTGGTTGAAGGTTGGACTTCATGATCTTGGAAGTCTTTTCCAACTTTAATGATTCTATGAATTAAAGGAAGTACACAATGGGAGGGAAGGCAAAGTGTCAAAACACCTTAAAATACACAGTCCAAAAGAAGGTGACCTAGAGGCTATTAAAAAACTCACCAAATACCAACCCCCAGAAAAACTTGTAATAGAAACTCACATAAAACATTAGTAACACTGCAAAAGGAAAAGTCTGTGCGGGTCTGAAAAACATCTGTATGACTTTAATGGGAAAATCAAGGAGGCTACCATTATACTCCTACCTTCTTCTCTTTGAGGAATGGAAAGCTCATCCAAGTAAGGAAAAGCCACAAAACTGTTCATGCCAAATGTAAACATAAACTTAAGAGGACTAAAAATGAACTTGAAAAATGGAAAGTGTGCTCTGTTTTAACTTTTTTCAGTATATTAAAAGCAGTGAACTTGATAAACCACTGGTGGGATTGCTGGATGAAAAAAGTGTGAAGAGCAGCACCCATGCCCTTGCAAGAGAAGCTCATATATCTGTTTGCATCATTCTTTATTGTTGAAAATGTTTGATTCTTGACACGCATTGCATTCTTTGTATCAGATCATTCAAAGGAACTAGATCAATAAGTAAATAGACAGAAAATATCAGACTAAATATAAATAAACAAGTCAGATGTCAGGAAGTCACCAAGACCAGACAGCATTCATCCAGAAGCTCTCAAATGTGGAATTTAAAAACAAAGATGTGTAACCTATCATCACAAACAGCCATTGTGCCAGAAAAACGGGGAGTTTCCCTTCTACAAACAAGGACTTTAGAGATGATGCTGGGAAATACAGAAATACAGACCAGAGTCTTACATCACTGGGTATGATAACAGGTCTGTAATAAAATCACTGAGGACACAGATAATCACAGTCTGTTGAAAAAGATTTGGTGTGGATTCTGTAAAGGGAAATCCTGTCTCACCAACTTGCTGGATTTCTACAACAGTGTCAGGACCAGGCGGATAAAGGGGATTCACTGGACATGATATATTTGAATTTTTATAAAGCCTTTGACAGGGTTCCACACTGAAGGCTATTAAAGAAATTAAGCTCGCACAGGATTAGAGGAAATGATGTTTTATAGACCAAAAGCTGCTTAAAGGAGAGGAAGCAAATGGAAGGACTTAAGGACGGAAAAGACTCGGTGACTGGGATCCTCCAAGGATTGATGCCAGGACTGGTTTTACTCTGTCTCATAACTGATGAGTTGAAGAAGGGAGCAAACTGTGAATGCTCCAGTTTTTCACATCTATTTCAGAAGACCCTAAGCTCTTTTGGGTAGTCAAACATTGGCTGGACTTCAAAAAGACTCAAAGCTGAACAAACAGGGCGAAAATGTGGCAGCCAAGCTTCAGTGTAAACAAACATGGGGGAAAAAAAAACCCTGAAACTCTGATTACATGATGCTTAACTTGGAATTGGTGGTTATAATCTGGGAGTTGCTGACCCTTCCCTAAAACCATCCTCTCAGCAGCAGCCCCAAATCCCCCAAATACTGTGCAGCTTGAGGAAGCACATCAAGAACAAGGCAAAGTGAGTCACTCTACAGATAAAGTTTATGAATCCACATTTTAAATACCCTGTGCACTTCTGGTCTCTGTAACTGAAGGAGGATGTAGTGGACTCAGAGAAGGCCACAGAAAAGACCAACTGAAACATTTAAGGAGGAAAAGTACCTCCATTAGAAACAAAGAAACATTAAAAAGGCCAAATTTTCAGTTTGGAGAAGGGAAGCAGAAGGAAGGGTATGACAGCTTAAAAAAAAAATCCTGAAGATGGCAGATAAGAACTATAGCTCCACAAATTCTGCAAATTCAAAGGTAAATAATCACTTGTCTGTATCTTCCTGAAGATGCCAAGATCTAAAGAATCTTTTAAAATTATTATTATTAGAAAATAGTATCTATAGTTCATAATACCAACATTAGCACTGGAGAGCAGCATAGTGTCATTGTAAGTTGTCTTGCTGTTCCAAGATGGTCTCTAATGAAGGCTCACAGTACTTGCATATTATAGCTCACTGAAACAATCTTTGAGTGGCTTTATTCTGTTTTTCTACCAGATGCACTCTGGCCTTTGCACTACTCTGTAACAAATATGAATATTGTATGTTGGCTGAATTAGCAGGAAGTTTCCTACAAAAGCATAACAGTTTTGATCAATAGCCTGCCAGGAACAGAACCTGGATCAGGTTAGGTCTGTGGATAACATCTACAGGGTATCCCACCACTGAAAATGAGCAAATTCAGGAGATACCTGTGTCTTCCCTGGAACATTTTTAAAGTTTCAGAAGTGAAAAAAAAAAAAAATCAAATGATGCAATTAAGAACAAAGGGCAACAAAAGATACAAGGAGTGGACTAGTTCAAAACTATATTCTCTACAGCAAAAACCCAGGATCTGTTAGGAACTCTGCCAGTCCTGCTAGTGTTGGTGTTTTTGCCTTTCAGTCTGTTTTGATAAACAGAGAATAGCACCACACAATAGAAGAAAAGGACTGTGATGCATAAAAACCCCAAAAATAAACATAGACTCTCAAAGCAGCAACATATTTTTGGCCAAACCTGACAGTGTGAAGAAGATAAAGTTGTTTTTGTTATCCTCAGGGTTTAGATACACTTTTGCATAAAGATCAGGAGTTCTTTGAGCCTTTGTAAATAAATGCTGCTTGGGGAGTGGAATGCTTCCTCTCACATGTGCATGAGGTCCAGGGTGCAGGGTAATTTTATGCATCTCCAGTGTAAATACTTTCAAGAGCCTCTTGTGTAGCAGAAGTTTCCTGATGACCATGTGTTTTCAGATCACAAATTCCCAAAGGGAAGCTACAGATGCACTACAGATGCCCACCTTCAGCAAGAGCTGCTTGGGAATAACTGAGATACAAAATAATCTGGTTTCCAATCACAGGAACACATGCCTGGGGCTCCGAGGGAGCTGCAGGGGGTCATTCTCCCCACTGAGGGGGTGTGAGCACACAGATGCAGCGCCCACAGGTGTCTGTGATTTGGGGAAAGTCAGACTCATTTAGGGTTGCCTGAGTCTTGCATTCCTCCTTAAGCATCCAGGCTGGGCTGATAATGAAGACAAGAAACTGAGCTGCAGGAATTCCAAATACAGTCGGACATCTTTGTGTGTTTTCAGATAAAGAAGCAGAGGTAGCACCTCTCTGCTCAGACTGACCTTCATTTTCTCTGATGAACTACATCAAGGCTTTCATAAATTCCCATAAACTGATGCTGCTCTTCAGTGAGATGTAGTTTTTGACCAGAAGTACAATGTTTAATTCTTACAGTATGAAAATACTTTTCATTTACCCAGACTGTCCTTATCTGCAGAATATTGATACATATGCCCACATCTGTGTTGAAAGTGCCACTACAAATAAGTCATCTCCAAATTAACTGACAGGTTTTCATGTTACTCAAACTACTTCTAATAGGGAATTACAGAGGGTCTAAAATGACAGATCTAGTCCTATGGAGGACAAGTGAAAATGCATTCAATTAAAACTGAACGATAGTTTACTTGGTGATACCTGGTGAAATCATGTTATTAAAAAAGTTTTATTTAACATTTTTCACAAAATAAAACTAGGGTTTTTCTTGAAAAGAAAAATGTCTTATAGAATATCACAGAATCACAGAATTCTTAGGGTTTGAAGGGACCTCTGGAGGTCATTTAGTCCAACCACCACAGAACTATGTTGCCAACTAGTGTTGTTATCAAAACTCCTCCAAACAGCTCAATGTAAATTTTACATACTGAGATATAAAAGGTAATTATTACTTAAATTCTGTTTGAACAGATACCGAATGACAAGTTATTGATGTGAGGCTTACTGTACATGCTAAAATGCCATCCTACACTTGATACAAATTTCACCAGAGCTAATGTCCTGCCTGAGGTCTAATCCACATCCTTTCTTTGGTTACTCTAAAATAAGTGACATTTACTCTTCAATATTCCTTCATGCAATAGAACATGACAGCTATCAGACATCTGAAGAGATTATTAGCCATTTCACAACTACAAAACTTACTTTGGACTGTTTTATACTTCTGTTACTGTTTATTAGCTTAATAATTTAGCTGTTTAATTCTTTCACCACATCTGTAACCATGCGCTTGTTATCATTCTTTGGACCTTGAGAGACAATGGATGTGAACAAATTTGGGCCACAGTCCAGACAAAGAGTGTTTTCTACTGCTCCAGTTTCTTTTCTGTAGTCTTGTACTTCCCTGTCTAACTGGGTCCTAACAAAAGTGCAAGCTTTTGGAAAAGTGTATTTTCCCTGAGGGAAGTTAGGCCAGTCTGACCTCCTCAAATTATACTGATCAAAGTGATGCACAGATTTTCAGAAATGCACACATACACAGGCTTTCAAAGTGTTTGTTCTGGAACTGATATACAGCAGAGTCAATAATTCTCAAGAATTCCTCTGACTTCTTTAAGACAGAGTCTATATGTACTTGCTATTTTTATTCAGTGTTTATCATTGTCACATGCTGCTATTTCACACACTCTTTCATCTACAATGGCCAGATAAATACCATCTGGTTACACTAAAGCCTTCAGGCAGAATAATAAAGATGTAGATGTGTACATAATGCTCTTTCAGGTGCAAGAATGATAACAGTTCCCACGTCCCATGAGACCTGCCCCTTAACACCAGACAAAGCTGGATGTGAACTCTTAGCACATTTACTCAGAAGGGGGAAAACTAGGTTTTCATCCTTTCTTCCCAAACTTGTTTCTGCTTTTCACTTGATGACAATGTAGTAAAACGGCATCAACAAATTCAGCATAAGGGTTTCTTCTCCTCCTTTTCCCTTCTCAATAGTTCTTCCAGACTTCAGTACCTGAGATGTCCTTCAGCTGTGCCACAGTGCCCATTTGATTATTTGCATCTTATTCTAATGACCACAAATAAAAACTGCCAAGCAGGACCTTGATGTTCTGTCATTAATGATCAGGACAAGCCATCTTCAGGAGTAGAGAGAGAGGAGAAACCTGTGAGAAACTGCTATTCTTTAGAAAGGCTGCCAGATAAACTTCCACTGGAAACGTACAAAGATCCAAACTTGTAATAAAGGGAATGAATAAATGGTAGGAAAAAAATTCCATCCGTTGGTTACAACTGGATGTGAAGCAGCAGCAGAAAGCAACATCCCTGTGTAAAGCTAATTTAATCTTAGTCACTGTCAAAGACTAATCAAATTTAATGTCTTCTAAAACAAACATGCTACTGGAAAGTGCCAAAAATATTAACATGCATAAGTAGTGACAAAAAGTTCAACACATTTCAAAGTATATACTACAACTATTTGCCTGCTCTAAAATGGCACCATGTTATATCAGGTATGTCTGGCATTCCCTGTTCTTACTGTGAAATGTCTGTTTTCCAGCTGCTAGTATATTATGCTGTGTTTTAATCCTATTGAGCAAGTCAACACTATTTTTAAGATTGCTGGGCTTAAAAAAAAATACTGAATTTTGCTAAGAAAGACTATTTAGACTAAGAGTTGCATATTACAAAATTTTAAAAGCAATTAACTTTTTCTTTAAATTTCTTTCCCATTCACATTTTGCTAACACAATTTCTCAAAGTGTGCTAGTACTCCTCATAGTCACTAAAATGTTCTTTTTAACCTGTTTTGTTTACTGCTGAAGACAACAGCCAAGAGCTGATGATGTCCCAGGTAAGTATGGGGTTTTCCTGAAATGGCATGGGCACTTCTGAGGAATTGAGATTTATAGAACTGAAAGCAAAATGCATTTCAAGAAACACTGTATCTGTGTGCAATTCAGATTTCATTCACATGGGAAATGTCATAGTATGAGAAATAAAGTCCTCAAGTGAAGTTGTGTTTATCAGAAGTTTGTTTTCCATGCAATAAATTTCAGTCAGTGTTGCTAGATTGAAAAAGACATGTCAACCTTATCTTTTAAAAATTACCAGGATTGCACTGCCATTTTATTCCTATGAGAATGAAAAACAAAATTCTCAACCAGCACTGACACAAATATGAAATGTTCATATGAAATAAGATGTCCTTTTCATGTGTGCATAACTCATTTTAGCACTGTAAAAGAGAAATAATGCTGAAAAGTTTCAAATGCATAAGTATGCCTAATTAAATTCTTTTTATATTCCTGACAGACCAGTTGCTGGAATTCTGCATAACAGATGGTGAAATGATCTTGATCTCTTTCAACAGAAATTGTTTGTCTGTCACTTTCTGTCTGGAGAGCCTAACAGAATGACAACTGTGTTCCACCCTGTAATTCAAAAAGTGTTCTTAATCTACATAATTTCTATTATATGGAATACATGTGGCTGCCACAATAGCATGGAACACAATGTTGATCTCTCCTGGATATATCATTTATCTGCTCTGTAAGGGCTCACAGCTGGTTGCCTGCACTTCATTCTGGATTACTGCTTTACTTTTACCCCAAGGCTGAGCCAGTAATTACCCCAGCCCTAACAGTAAGCCTGGCTGAAAGATATGCCTGGACTGCTGCCAGGGAAGCTCCAAAAGGCTGGATGTGGAATGGCCACCCCAAAGCATCTGATTCCTGCTTGACACCAACACAAAAAACAGCCAACAGGGAAATTCAGATTGTTGGTTCCCCTTCCATAATTGTATCATGCTTCATGCAAACTGTAAGGTTCAATAGGTGAAGAGGTCTTGTAAGGAATTTGAACATTTGCCATCTTATCATTAGGTAATGACATTTTAATAGTTTAATTAACCATTAGGCAGTGAGAAGTTCAGCATGAGAACGGTTGAAACTGCCTAGTAATTAAGTCATGAAACAAGATATGCTGCAGGGAAGGAGAAACAATCCTATTTATTTTGAAGGGGGTCTTAGGGTTGGGTGATGGGACAAGAGGGAGGCTGCTCAGTCTTCAGGAGGTACTGTAAAAGGGTCAGAAGGCATTTAAAAAAAAAAGAATTTAAAATCATAAAAAGAACTTTTGACATAAAAAATTCCCCTTAGGAACAAAATGTACAGAAAATAAAACCATCCTAAGACCTCACAGTAAAAGTGTTGACTTAATATACAGTGTTGACAGATTTGTTTCTCACCTATCCAAAAGAATTTTAAACAGGGTGAAAATGTAAAAATAGACAATTCCAGAACTTCTAATCAGCCAGCACCTGGGAAGCAGTGACTCAAGGAGTTACACCTGCTAATGAAGTGACATGGAAACAGCTGCACTACAAACTATTTTTAGCAGCAGAAGGAACAAGTCCCAGTGACACTGGGCAAGCTGAGGAGCAGAGAGTTAGATAAGAAGTTCCCTGCAGGTCCCTCAGTTGACACTGATCCCTTGGCCAAAAGTCTGGACAGCTCTGTGGAACCACTGTAGCTGTTTTTACCCACTTGGTATCAGTAGTGCAAAAGGCTCAAAAGTGCCACTGAGCCAACCAGCAACAGACAGGCACAGATACAGCTCAGTAACACAGCAACTACAAATGGAAAGAAAGACGATGTCTGGCACACCAGTAACACTGCAGGCAAATTATTTACTTAAGAAAAAATTATCAGTCCACCACCAAGCATAATAAACAGCAGAACCTGAAGCCCTCTGTCCCTGAGTTTTCCCCAGCAGAAACCCCAGAACAGTTTTCTGGTTAGATTACTCAAGAAATGTAAACCAAATCTATCTGATTTTCTTAAGGTCCTGTAGGTGGTTTAAAATACTAAAGCAAGTGAAACCCACTTGCATAAAATGCTGCTGAGTGTTTGTCAGATTACTGACTGTGTGCAGCAACTTGAAAAATTGTCAGTAAAATACTACTGCTACACATTTCCCCTTTAAAATACGTGCATTTCAGCAATTAGATGTATGTGTGTACATGTACATATATGTAGCACAGCAGAGAGAGAGAATTTATGATGATGCCAAATTCCAGTGCTAGAAGAAACATGAGGATAAATGGAATCTGCTGCCTATGGTTCCAAGTTCCCTCTGACTGCAAAGAGCACTTGTATTTAGAACTGAAGTAGGGAAGTAGAGGGCAGGAGTGTCACAAGTAACTCCTGTAAAGCCCAGTCACTAGAATGATGTCCTACCACGGGGCCATAGGATGGCTGAAGTGCTGTGGAGACTCTCTCAGAGCATTTCAAAGCACCTGAAGTTGGTTGTGTATATGAACAAGCATATGGCTGTAGCATGTCTAATAGGCCTCAACTCACCTGTCATAGATGGTGCCAGTTTTCTTTGCCCTTTGTGGTCCACAGTACCTTCATAAGCCACAGTCACATCATAAACTGCATCCAGATAGTCTTTCATTGTGTCAATGGCTACATGGGTTGCCTTCACCCGTGGAGTCAGCACATGCTTTAATATAGCAAGTCCTAGAGGGGAAAAAAAAAATATTTACAGTGTTTTAACATAAACTGGGCCACACTCACTAAAGGAACATCATGGCAAGGAACATCAGCATCTCCTTTCAAAATCACAAGAGGTTTATTTTCAATCTCAATTCTCAGTTGAGAGACTGTGCATGTGTACTCACTTCTTATGCTCTACTGAACACATGTAGAAGATGAAATAGAAATCCTAAAGGACATTCACAATAGGAAGGTTGGTCAATAAGAGGGCTTTTTTTACAACTCCTCACTAGAAGCAGTGATGGTTTTAACGTGGCTCATGAGTAATGAAACAGCACTGCCCTTTACTGTTTATGTGTGTCCAACGGAGGTTAAAAAAAAGAGCAAATTATCTGTGAAATACTAAACACACATAGCATTACTTCCTGAAATTCTGTATCAGAAACAGATCTGACAGATAATCACAGAGAATTTTATGCACACCTAATGATCATCCAGCACTTTACTTCCCAGGGAACAAACCTATTTAGTGAACATACTGAATCCTAACCTACTCACTATCCCAGCAGAAAACTTAGCAGCAATGAGGGAAAATACAGCACCAAGAACCAAAACCAAGGAGGAAATCTTCTGTGCTTCCCTGCAAACAACCTGTTACAATTGACTTGGCTACTGATGAACTCATAGTGACAGAAATCAACTTTTGCCTTTAACTTTTCCAGGCCAAGCTACAAAGATTAGTATGTTAAGGACACAAGAATGTCAGGTTTAACACCACTCCACATGTCTTAACAACAGTATTTCTGTTGTTTACTTCAGTTGACCACTTCCACTTAGAGTGTACTTAAGAACATAAAAACACACTGGGCTCAAAAGTATAAACCTGATTCTCTTTCCAGAATTTTAATAATGACTTTCGAAACTAAAACAAATAAACAAATAAACCCAAAACCAAAAACTTTTCTTGACCTGAACACAGCTCTTCCATATTTACTTGAAAGGGCTTCTAGAAAAATAAAAAAAGCATGCTATGTAAAATTTTTCACTATTTTTCTATATGTATCCTTCTCACAGAGAAGCATCAGAATAAAATTGTGATTTTTCATTTCTAACCTATTTTTTATTGGCTTATTCTTCAGTCTATTTTTAAAGAACCATCCGTGGGTGAATCCACTGGTTCCTGGTGGGTGAACAGGAAATTTTTCTAAACCAAAGTATTGTGGTATTGCTTTTGCCACCTTTCTGCTGGAAAAATCGTTGCAAAAGATTATATATTATGTTCTGATTTTGTACTGAACTCCCTGGCTGGGTAAAACATACTTTGATCTAAAATTATGGTGAACACTGTAAGATAAATGCTAGTTTTGACACCACTCTAACATTCTTAACACTTGAAAATTTCACTATAAATCACTGTCTTGATTTCTTGGTATTTGCTAAGAATCTCCTTATCTGAATGCAGAGATAAAAGGCTTTTATCAGCACTCCTTCTGAAGCCATTGTCCCATGCCTTACCGGCAATAGTGATAACTGTCTATGCAAAATGTTATATGGATCATGTAAATATTTTGAAGCATAACATAGTGGTAGTGTTTTCTTAGCTTGTGAACTGTTACATCAAACAGCTAATTATGTTATGTTTCCAAATGTTTACTCTGTAAATGAAGCACTGAATATTCTTGTGCTGTGTCAGCAATGATATTAGTGTGGACATGACACTCAACACAACTCTTGCTGACCCAAATTCCCAAACATATTCTAAAAACACTGTCATTCCTTTGCTGCCCAACTCATCTTCCCCTTCACCAAACTATTACTGTGAGGAAGAAAAAGGGAAAATTCAGTGAGAATTGAATCACCTAGGCAAATTATTAAGTTAGGTATCTATGACTATTAACTGATGATTTCTTTTAATCCATGGCCAGTTCTGGTAATGAAGATGGTCAGTGACAATCTGTGAAGTGCAACTGTAGAATAAGCCACTCCTATTCCACACACTGTCAGTGAACTTTTGAGAGCTTAAGTACAATATGAGTATGTATCTAAATCAATAAAGTCCATAATCCATTATTCAGAAACACTACGGTGCATGATAAACATGCAGCAACATCAGTTCAGCACAACCTTTTAAAGAATCTGTTTTATAAAAACATTACCACATATTCTTGCAATTACTTATGATCTTTGCTAAAATCAACATAACAGAATTTAAATCCAAGTAGTTACAGTATAGTTACCTTGGCAAGCTGCCTGCATCCAATTCACAAAACACACTGTGCTTAAACTGGTTTTAATGTTGTGCAATACAGTTAGGACCCTCTGTCAAAGTATTTAAGGTCATGAGATTTTATTTTAAATGCCAAAGAAAATGAACTAGATACTACTAATATTATAATGTTCTACCTTAAAAAGCCATAGCTTTGCTCTTCTAACTTTTGAATGATAGATATAAAAAAAGAAGAAAATCTGAAGAAATATGATGAGCAATGATACTTCAAATATCATCCATTTACTATATTATTGTAAGATGTAGAATTACTTCAGAAAGTCTGCAAGAAAACGGAATGAAATAAAATAATTACTTTGGCAAGTACAAAGGCCCAAATCATTAACATCTATAGAACTGAATCTTTCATCTAAACACAAAATAACAAAAAGTCACTAAACAAAACATCATTTATCTAACTCCATCAGGGTGAAGAAACATATAATAGTAGCTAAGAACAACTCTATGTAGAAGATTGCCATCCTCTTCCCTTCATCTAGGCCAAAAACTCAAAGAGCTGTTCCCACATTTTCAGAGCTGGACTTTGTTAGCTGTATTTCTACCCCTGATGTGTACACAACACATTTTAAAATGAAAACAATAAAAATCCTCAGCTCTAATTTAAGAATACTCTATGTGTATTACATTAGCATTACCACATTTTATCAACAAAAGTTAAGTGCTCACTGAAAGTGGATGTCAGAATTAGGTTTAGGTCTCCACACCTCTCTCCTCTCCCCATGAAACCATGTTCTTGAAACTCAACTTTCAAATACACAAAAACTGAAACCAGGGTGAAAACTGAAAGCCAATGAATTGACTTCAAGACCAACTAGGTCTTTCCTTTTTCATGTCAATGTGTGTGCAGTGATGATATAGGACAGAAAGCTCTGCAGTTACGTGCAGTGTCCCAAGTACTCACCCAACTCTTGAGTTCCCACCAGCTTTCTGGAATGCCTCCAGTGACTCAAAGCTTTACATATTGAAACCAGAGTCCACAGTTGGACTAATAAAATAACAAGTGGTGGGAGAGCTCATCCATTTTTATGCTAGAATTCCACTGATTTACAGAGCAAGACTCAGCTGACAGCAGTATTAAAAAACTGCACGCACTTGTAAAAAGTGTTTTTCTGTTACCATGAACTGAAGTATACAGGAAATGCAATTAATCTCAGGGAAAGTATGAGCAGCCCACAGCAAGACATGGGAGACACCACACATTGGTACACTTTCTTCTGTCATGCAGATCTACAGAAATACAATGTATCTTCTTGTTTTCCAAGCTTAATTTCCTAAGGACAACTTTAATAACACAGATCCTTACTTCATTCTAATGATTGGTCTCAAATGCTACTCAAGGTCCCTAACCCACTCATTTTTAAAACTATATTCTTTGTCCACATCTCACTGAGCACTTTTAGACCTAGTCTGCTTTCATGGAAGTGTAGAATAAATACCACCAAAACCTATTTTCTTCAGAGACAATTCCAAATAACTTTTATGGATATTGAATACTTTGATTTACTTTAGAATACAATCAAAAACCAATGCCTAGATCTAGAAGGGAAACATTTTCAATTAGCTCCATTGAAACACCTCTTTTTTACATGACCTGTAAAACAATTTTGAGATAAGCATATCCTGCATACACAAACATCTTAGCAGAAAGCATGATATTTGTCAAGATAAATTTAGCATTAAAAAAATATTTACATTAGCAACTTTTCTGCATAAAACCAAAGAAGATAATAAATGAATACCTTAAATGTTTGCTTGATGAAATGACCTTTGTTAGAAATCAAATATTAATACAAAATTCCAAAAAATGCCTTTCGCCAGGGAAGATTGTTTTGTCTTCATTCAGCAAAAACAAGCCAAGTTAAACTTAAGAAGCTTCTGATCCCTTTGGCTTTGCCTTTTCATAGTAATATTAGGAGTAGGAAGGCTTTGGATTATTTCTATTTATATTCAAATTTTTAAAATGGCATTTGTTAACATTTTGATAAAATTAATGTTCTAGTAAACCAAAGAAATTTGTGGTGTTTGGGATGTTCTGCTCAGGGCCACAATTCAGACTCAATGATCCTGATGAGTCCCTTCCAACTCAGTATATTCTATGATTCTATGACTGACTACTACAGAATGATAAGAAATCTACACATAGACATTTTGGCTACAAACAAATGAAATAAACTTTATACCAGAAGCTAGTACAAAAAATAACAATCATATATTTTGTGGGGCTTATAGACATTTTTCTCTGTAGTCCAATACCACTAAAAAGACCCAGGCTTAAAAGATTTACAGTTTGAATTAAATAGATCAAATAAAAATTACCACTTCTATTATTATGACAAGCTTAGTTAAATCCCTATGAAAATATGAGTGCCACCTACATATTAAGACTCCCTGGACTCAGCAACTCAAGCTCCCTGACTAGTGTGGAAGAAGTCCTTCCTATGGGAATGTTGCAAGATGTACCACTAGAAACACAGGAGTCACTAACCATACTGAAACATGGAGGGAGAGCCCTCCTGGTAGGAGTTGCTGGAGTCATCTCACCCAGGCACCTACTTTGTGCCAGGAGAGGACAACAAGGTGTATCAGACTCAAATCCAGCTACATGGCACATAAAGCCCCTTAGCTTGGAAGCCTCCACCAGAAATGAGAGAACCTAAAACACTTCTGCATCTGATATTCTGGCAACATGTGGCTTATGTGGCTTGCTGTAGCTGTAAAATCCCAGCAAATATTGTTACTTTGGCCAAAAAATATAAATACTGGATTCATTTTCTTAACTCCACAAAATTTAACTTGTTCTATGATTAATTCCTGTATTAATCCTACTACAAATACCCAAACAGTTTAGTTTTAGAGTTGTCATTTTTGCTTTCATTTTTAGATGTCAACAAGTTCCTTTCCCAATACAAACAAACGTATTTAGAGTTTACCTTCCATCCCAGGTAAGAATCTGACCTGAGGGGAATCTTCTGCCAGTTGTAAAAGTTGTGAGTAATCCTTCAGTTTTTGGAGGTACTAGCACTGCCCTTAGATGGCAACATTCTCAGTTCATTACCACAAAATCAGCATTCCTGGATGTAACCAACTTTGGTCGCTTATTCCCACTGAATACAGTCATAGACATAACTTACAATAGACTCATCCTTGTTTGATTTGCTTGTTTCATAAAGAAGAAAATCATCTGTCTTGCTAGAAATCAAGATTTTGAGTAGAACACAAGGCCTATGGCAAAATAAACTGTAACATGAATTATTAATGGTATTTTTAAATGTTGCCTCTCTTTCAAGGGCTACCTCAAGCTTTAATTTTTTTGCTGCTTGATATCCTTCCATCCTATTCATAGGCAGTTAAGATTGATTTAAATATTTGTATTGATGAGTGAAGATATAGTTGAAATCAGCATTGTCACAATACTTCATTGTATGTCAACCTGAGCTTTAAAAAAATTCATTTTAAATTTCTTTTTGTTGATCTGGTCCTAGGACCAACTGTAAAGAGCCAGTACCTGTATGCAAAACTTAAAAAGAACATCAAGATGTAAGATGCAGCTCATCAGCTAGTCCCATTAAGAGCAGGTAATTAAGTTCAGCCCAAGAATTTTGCCTAAACCAATCAATCTTCTTTAGAGGAGGATGCAGCTCATGGAGAGCAAAAGCAAAATCTCACAAAAACCTCTTTACACTTCCTCTCTGCAAAACTACTAAAACACACACTAATGTCAAAACCAGTATTTCAGAAAGCATCATAAACACTGAGTTATGCTTGTGCTCTAGGAATAGCTTTGTTATCTTTGGGGGTAATAGCTCTGGTGCTAACATGGGTTTCTAGTTTAATTCTTCTTAATTCCACTTTTCCCAATATTACATTTGCAGTATTTTCTCAACATAAAATTGAGCAAAAATGTAGGGGAAAAAATCATTTCAAGGTACAAAACAAACAAATTCCCCTACATGTCAGTAAGGCCCACACTGAAACACTGCGCTCTGTAACAAACTAAGATGACAACACTAAATTATTAGACTTCATTAGATCCCCACAAACAATGAAGTGCAATTTTATTTAAAGCCTAGGTTACAGTATGTCCTCTTCATTCCTGTGGCTGGCAGAACTACTGGGTGTTACTACCCTTCCCCAGGACCTTTTGGACAAGCATGGAAAGGTGTGTTTTTGATCGAGCTCAGCAGTGTCCCGTGACAGCGCTCCCAGGGAGCACGGCCCTGGCCAGCCCTGTGGCCATGGCTGCCACGCTGCAGCCCCAGCACCCAGCCAGCACCACGAGGACACCAGGGCTGCTGAGGGCTGGCCACGAGCCAGGGCCAGCAGCACTGCACAGCAGCAGGGTGGGACCCTGGGGAGCTGTGATCACATCCTGCCAGCAGCCACGTGGGGCTCCCCGTCCCCACAGCTCCCGGCGCACGGGGATGTGCCCTGGACTGGTACGTGCTCGAGGCTCAGCCTTCAAAACAGTCTGGTTCTGCTCTCAGCTCTCAGCTCAGCCTTCAGAACAGTCTGGTTCTGCTCTCAGTGTCAGCCCCTGCCTCTCAGCACACTTGCACGAGGGATGCTCCAGTTCCTGTGAGTATCTATCTCTGTGTGGAGATGCAGGGGGAGCAGGGGCCCAGGGGAGCACAGACTGCTTCCCATTCTCCTCACATAAAAAGTGGGGCAGAGGCCAACAACAAAAGAATTTAGCAGTGGGGAGAAGCAGATCAAGAGGATTCTGCAACAGAATTGGAGATGCTTCTTGTTTCATAATTACTTGTTGTGAGAGTTTTTAAAAGGAAACCCTTGCAAAACAAAAATAGACCAGTACTGGAGAGCAAAGCAGTAGAAGAACCAAACAGGTGCTCTGAAAGCACAAAAGCAGTGTTTTACCATTTTGCAGCCTGCAGAGATGTAATTAAAAGGTGAAATAAAATAATAATAAAGCAAGGAGAGCCTTTTCCCTGGAAAAGGAGAGGGAAAAAACCCCCTATCAAACATGTCCCTCCCTCTGAACTCTCAAAGAACCACCAACCTAAATGAAACATTTGACTTTCATTTCCGACAGGAAACTGAAGCGATGAACAAATACATTATGACTTCAGCTGTCCTGCTCATACACGCAAACAAATTCCATTCTTCCCAAGGAGAAGAAAAGCATATATCCTTTTGGACAAGAGCTAACAATACTTAATAGCTTGATTATATCAACAGGCTGATTCACAGACTTGTGAATTCATTTCAGTGTGTCACAGAGATGAATTTACCAGACCTATTTGTTATTCTTTGTTTACTTTTGGAGTGAATTATTTCACTTTTGGTCAACAGGAAAAAACAAAACCAGGAAACATGTTCACTGAATTGTTGGATTTAAAGTTTACGTGCATATGATGTGAGAAAACGTGAAAAGTCTTGGGACTCTTGGATTTTTTGCCAGCCTTTCCAAAGATGAAGTAATTCCATCTGTAGTTATAGAAACAATCCAACAATGCCAACAATCAAAGCAGCTCCAGAATAAACTTCAACCAAGGAACAGTGAGATTGGAAGGTGAGAGAGGAACAAAACCAAAATGCCATAGGAGTACTAACACTAGAAGTGAAATGATGGAAGAGTTTAATGAACAACAAGTTCTATACAAAATACTCTTTATATTGACTAACAACTGTAATTGGAGTTACAGTATCGACTTAGATGGACCAGTGCCCTGATTCAGTGTAGGCAATTCTTACGACCTTAAGAAACAAGAAAATAAGTAAATACACAGCTACAGGTGGAAACTACAGCGAGCCTTCTGAAGTACTGTTGTACATTGTGAAATGCATGAAATGTCTGTATATGAACTACTATAATCTTACTCTGTAAGAGAAACAGTAGTCTATACTATTTTAAATCTTTAAATACCAATCATGCAGGTCTAAAAGTCCAGTTAAGGTGAGATGATCTTCATATTATATAAAAATTTTCTATAATATATGTTAGTACCATAACAAAATAATTATTTTTAAATTTTATTTGCTTACCTTCCTTTTCAGCAAATGATTGACTATCCGCAATGACTTTTGGTATTTCTGGATTGTAACGAGTCCCCTCTGGAAAAATCACTAAATACATCTGTGGCATTAAAAAAAACAAACAAAACAGACAAGTTCTTATAATGCATGTAAACTAACTGCTTTTACAGAAATTGACACTTGATAGGTCCATATGGTATTTAGCTCACACCATTGACTATTGTAAAGATAAAATCAGCACACTTGAGCTAAAATTTCTTAGCTCTAAGAAACTTACTGTTTGAGGTTCAAAATAATTTCCTTTGAAAATACACCACAGAAAATATTCCATGTGATTTAGGAAGGGAGATAGCATGTAACAACAAAAGTCAGCAAGTCAGGAGCAGTTGATATCAACAAGAGTATCAGTTTTAAGAGATTTTGAGAAGATAGACAAATACATCAGAAAGTGACCAATTTTTTTTTTAATAGTGATCTTGCCTCTAAGTCTTTCCTTAAACTAAAATATACAATAATTTGTTCATTATTAGAAATACTATGAATTGAAATTATGATAGATCTTATGTGCCTCTATGTGTCTCACTGCACTGGATATTAAATATATTAGGAACTCAAACTCATAGTTTAGTCTAATTTGAACTTTAAAGTCACATTCCTTTAAGCATGTGTGTCTGCAAGGTTAGATTTCCCAAGTAAATTCATTTGCTTGCCTGTTCAGCACCAAACTATCCATGGGTTCTCAAATCACTACACAGGTAAAGGTTGCCTAAGGATCTGCATATCTGACTGTAAAATTATGTACCCAAATAGGAGCAGTTAAATGTGACAATTTTCCATTTTCTTTTGAAACAGAACAGAAGGATTTTGTTGTTTGGCTTTTTGTTGGTGTTTTTTTCCTTTGTGTGTGTCTTGCATAATCTCCTACAATCTAAGCTGATGCAAAACATCACTTAAACAGTGAAAATTTCATACTGGAGGCTCATCTGCAGAAGAGAATATGGCCAAAAATGATAACTGGTATGGAGTTGAATGTGACACATTCATAGTAAAAGGCCTACTGTCTCAAGAAACATTTGAAAGAACACAAGATAATGGATTTACAAAACAGTCCAAAGAATACTATCAGTGATTAGACAGAGACTTTAATAACTGGGAGTGCACATCATGTAAAGATGCAAAGTTAAAGAAAAACTCAAACAGATACACACAGGAATGCAACTTTGTGCTTCTGGCCCACAAAACATCAAGAGTGTGCTGGTATTTGCATTTATGATTGCTGAACACCTACAGAAAGGGCTGAATGCCAAAAGACAGGCCCAGCAAATGACCTCTCCAGAGTCACCCCACAGTGAGGAAGGTCGAAAAATGCACTAAAATGCAGAGGTGGGAAGAAATCTAGGAAATATGCCAACCAGAGAAGCCAGCTGGAGATCAAGAAAAAGGAGGATTGACTACATAGCCTAGAACCTGACAGGGAAAAAGGAAAAAAAAAAAGAAATTAAACATTAAAAATAGCAAACCCAGTGTCAGTAGAGTAAAGAGAGCTTGAGGAAAGGCTGTACTTGTCACAGTTAGTTTGGGGGAAACTGGCAGACTGCAGAGGCAGATGAAGTCCAAGAATGTTTAAAGACCAACAGAAATCAAGATGCATACAGATTTGGTGCTGAGGGAACAAAAGAAAATGGGTTTAGAGTCAAGGTGCTTACTTTTTCATAAGCATAAGCACAAGGACAAGTACAGGAATCCTTAGACCCAGATGTAGTCCACACTTCCCCCAGTCATCTATATATTTCATCTGTGAAGTATAATGTTGAGATATTTAAGTGACTAAGTAAAACTTTTCAGATGTAGTTGGAAAGGACTTAATATTCAAATCCAGATGCTTTATTTTTTTCTTTTCATAAACGTGTTTATGGTCACATCTTGTAATTTGGATGCTTAAAATGGTACTTCAAGATGAGGCGTTCCAGTTCCACCCCTCCATCTCCATTAAAGATTGCAGTGCTCAGCTCTAAAGGGCAATACAGTGACTGTAACAGGTAATGGAGCAAAGAAGTGAAGCACAGAGAGAGCAGAACACCATTCTCGCTTGGTACATAGCTCAAGCAGGCAACTTACAAGCAGGCAACATTGTTACTGGTCTTCAAAGCAGATAATCAACCCCAAAAGCTGATTACACAACAGGGAATAGTATCTACTTACTCCAGTCCTATGTGTGTAATACAAATCAGGGACTGAAATTATATTTTATTTATTCTTGTAAACCTCTGAAACACAAGCACCCAAACAGGTTTGTTGACCAGAATCTGAATATCTCTGAGTTGAAACATGCCAACAACACAGAGAAGTGGCCTTTGCTTTAAATTCAGCATGTAATAACCTACTATATAGCTCATTAGGACTATGTTAACAGTAGAATTCATGAATGTAAATAGATGCCCTACTTAGATACAGTCCTGCACATGACAAAGATATGCTGCCAGTACAGTTCAGCCTACCAGAACCACTTGTATGACTGGCTTTTCTCCCACCATGGGCACCAGAAGTTAAATCCTTAAGCACTATTTCCAAAGACTGTAAGAACTACAAATCTCTAAGACTTTAATAACTAAATAAGCTCCTCTGAACTTGCAATAAGAACATGTAGAACCATTTTAATTGCCTAGAAACACTAGCTGCAGTTTAGGCCATTTTTTATACAGACTTTTCAATTAGGGCAATTAGCTATATAAAAGTTACACACTTTATTGCTGCAAAATACAGTGCTCGTGTTCAAAATGGCACAGTTTTGGATTACTGCAGTCCTTGATTCATTGAGACACCAATTTTAACCCAAGCAATGTTGGGTTATGTTCAGGTATGTGGTACTTTCATTCCTTCTGTGGAATGGTTGGGTGTCAATAAACTTGGTATGTATCACTCATCAGTTTGAAAGCCTCAAGGAGTGGATCAGGATTAATTTAGTAGAACCTTACGGATTCTTGTTAGAGTCAGAAAATCAAAAACATGCAAGGGCTACCTGAAGAGTCCCCAGTGCAATGTCAGTGCACTTGCCACAACCCACAAATGAAATGAATGGAAGATAGTAGCTGCATTCTCCCAAACAGCAACGTTTCATTTCCCCAGCACTGCCAAGGTCTCACAGGCAAAAAGAAACTGCAAGAGCACTAAGAGGGGATGGGGCAGCTGAGGAGGTCCCTGAGATAGATCAGAATGCCTCAAATTAAGCTGGTATGGGTGGAGCAGGGAAAAGCAGAGAAGCAACACAAGAGTCCCTGGAATACAGAACAACCATAAACATACAGCAAGCAAAGGTGGCCAATGGATTTGGAGAATGTCCTGGAGTGAGTAGCTGCTACTCTGTAGAAGAACATAGGGCATCAAGAAGTGGTAACTACTGACTAAAAGTATTTTGTGCTGTTCCTATGTGATAAAAGGAAAACCAATATTTTAATATTTTAATTTAGGAAATTCAAAATTGTCTTAAAACACATGCTTAATTTTAATATTATTATTACTATTGTTGTATCCTCACAGCTAGACAGATTTGTATCTGCATCCATTTAGACCACTGCCTAGAAAGTATGCTTCTAGTGAACTGGATGAGAAACATTACCACTCAGATCAATAACTGAAAAGGATGTGGTATGAGAACGCCTATCTGGTATAATTGGAACAAAATACAAAAGGTGATGTGGGTAAAACAGGCAAGGACATCCATGATTTACAACTATGAGGGATTTGCAAATTAGTATAACTGTATCACAGAATTATTACATTAAGCCTCATAGCAGTTGTATTAATGTATCTGTCCCCTCCACGTTTTTATTGTTTGATTGGCATTTCTTCACATGACAATGATTTATTCTACGACTGAATGAATGACAAAACCAAAACACAGAGTAGTCAGCTAAATATTGGTTGTACAGGGTTAAATCTCACATCTTGGAATGCAGATTTCCTACTCTCGATGCATGGTAAAAAAAACCAGAAGTGACATTTTCAGTTATCAAAATGAATAGTTTGCTGTTCAGAGGAGTTAACTTTCTTTATAAATCAAATATACTGAGCATATCAAGTGTCAGCTGCATATCCATTCCCTGGGCTTACATTCATCTATGGCTTACATTAAAACAACATTAACGCAAAAGTCTTCTTGAAACACTGTGACAGTCTCTGCTCTCACAACAAGACATAAGATTGCAATTTGTTAGCAATCAGTCAAATTTTCTGGAATTTTAAACCAAATCACACCATCTTGAGTGAGTTTTATCAACAAAAGGCCCAATAATGCACCATTTAAGTGTATAATTAAATGACAGTTTGAGAAGCCAAGTGATTTCCAGAAATAAGCAAGAAAATATGTTTAGTTCAAGATCCCCACTAAGAAAACACAGGTGCAACAGTGTTTCAGTCTGGTATCAGTTTTGTGCCTATCTGACACTGCTGCGCTGCATCTGGGAAGAAATGTGGACCAGCTGCAAACCTGAGGGCAGGAAAAGGGGCTGTTTATAGCAGACAGGTGGGTGGAAGTTGTGAGGCAAGGTGAGCAAGGAGAATCACCCAGTCCACTGTCCCTACACAAAAGCAAACATACCAGAGCACTAACCCAGTTATACTGTGCATGTAAGAGGCCAAGAGGCAGCCTTACTTTGCTTGTCAGTTTTAATTCCAATTATTTAACTCCTATCATTAACAAAAAACAAACAAACAAACAAAACCAAAAAAGGTCCACAGTGAAGCGGTGAAGAGCTTGCTATGCTAAGGGGAACAGAAGATTAGTTCTGTCTTCCTACACATCTTCATTTTCTTAATGGGAAAAGGGATGGCTCCAGATGGACTGAGCATTAATCATCTGGATTCTTTTGTTTAAATTGTATGTGGAGAGAAACTGTAAATAACAACGTGACCCTTAACACGGATTCCTGTCCATCTCTTCTTTATTGGTGTATAAATCTTTCCTGAGCAGCTGAAAGGCCAGCTCATCTCCAGCACTACATTAAAGAAAGAACTCTACCACGTACACACAAATGACTAAGCTACACCAGCTGCCCACCAAGCTGAGTAAAATCCACCCTGAGCTGCAGCATACAGTGCACGAAAATTCCAGAGTCACAGACTAGTTATTTCTGCATGAAGTTGATGAGTTCAGGGCATATTTGCTTTACTGATCAAAAGGTCTTCATTTTAAAAGCAATATGGTTGCTTGTAAATGACATGCTAAGTTGCAGAACTGCATGAATAATGCATAGGGACACAGGTTATCATCTTCTCACAGTAGAAACTGTAGGTTAAAGGCCATTTAATAGCATCTACATTTAAATTCTGAGATAAAGTGGGCTATAAGAAGTTCAGTCTTTCCTCAAATGACAGCTCAATGGTCTGTGTCTTTTACCCTTGCAGGTGCAAACATTTGCCTCAGTAAATAGGCTTTTGACAACTTTGGTTTTGTAAATTTAAGTGTCACTCCCTGTATGGTTTGACTGAGAGATTTTAAACAATTTCTGCAGCAGTTACACTTATTTCTCTTCTATTCTGCAACACCTGATAAAACGAGGCAAATGGCAACAACTGCCTGGTATGCATGTCCAGGTTCTGTGCTCATTTCCAACACCACCAAACTTCCAGAGACCTAAACTGCAGTGAAAAACAAGTGTACCCAAGTGGTCCCATATTCATTAGGCATTAGCTTTGATAGGTTAGGTATAGGTTTTCAATCTACACATAACTCAGGAGGGAGAAGAAAGATGATTCCATAAACAAAGATTTCTGGATTTATTTCAGTTACTAACCACATGGAAAGCTGAACCCACATCAGTTGTATCTTTAAAGACAAGCTTTATGCTTAAACCTCCCCTTACATTCCAACTGTGCTAAAATGACACTGCAGCAAGGCTGAACACCATTTGCAGGTTTCCAAGGACACAATCAGATGAGTTTCTAGGCACATCTTCCCAAGATTGTATTAAAAGAAAAATACACATTTTTATAAAGGAGATTAATTTAACACAGACTTTGAATTAAGACCTTTATCACAATGAAAACCTTATAATAACAACAACCCTCTGCTTTTAGGAGGTGCAAAGGGAAGCCAGACTCAAGTAGAACATCTCTCTTCAGCTAGCAAGAAATCCATGGGCCTATGCAGGAAAACACCTTGCTGGGTTATTTCATCCAGACTAACTGAAATGAAGTTAACCAGCACTCTGCAGGGGGAAGAATTGCTTAGGGGGATGACTACAAGTATGTTTCATGCATCCTGCAAGTGGCCTTTGCTTATTCCATTACACCACAAGTTTTACAGCAAGTAGAATCTTTACCACTGACATTTGGCAAATAATGAGGGAACACAAGTTCTTTACATCCCAGGACCCTCCCTGTAATGAGGGCACAGGTTGCCACCACTGAACATGACCATTTCCATGGACACCATTGATTAGATACTGGACAGCAAACATTTAGTTGTTGTAATGTATTTCTGGCCTAACCTGTGTGCTAATGATTGGAACTTTCTTTACCTAATTAAAACCAAAAAATCATGTTAAATCTCAGTTGAAGACAAAATGAGTTTAAGCACTGTCTGAAATAGGGACACTTTACTCATTTAAGCTTCTGAGTAAGCACAAGGTCAATTTACTTTTTCAACACAGACACATGCACAAACATCAGCTCACTATCTCCAAATAAGAAAAAAAAATACTCTTATGAATGTCAAAACAACTCATACATTCTTTTTACCCAAGTCTCAGCTTATAAAAGTTTTGACAATATGTGAAGTTAAAGTCCTAATAACACAATTTTAAATAAAATGGAAGTTTAACTGTTCTATAGCAAGGCTTGCTTAGTGGTTTTTTTTTTTTTTTTCAGCTTGGCCAAAAAGGAAGAAGAAAATTTAATGCACAGCAAGTAATGGAAGCAAAGCACAGTGATTCTAACCACTGAGCCACAAACCATACAGGGAGTCATGAGAAAAGTCACTTGGCAGTAACAGTCATTCTTCAAATAGAAAATTATCAAGAGTTTGTTTTGTTTTTTTTTTTCCTCCTCCAGGCATAGCAGACAAAGTTATTCAATTCTAAGATGTCACTGACATTAAAAATGATTGATCATTGTGATGACTAATTAACATTTGGTAGGAAAGGTTCTTGACTTTTAGAAGTCGAGAGAGTATCAGTCTCTGACAAGCACACAGTGGTCAAAATGCCTTTTGAAACAGAGGATTTCTCTTTTGAAATAGTGGGTTCTCAAGGAAGGTACTATAGTTCATGTTCTAAGTCCAGATCCCCCTTGTCCTCTACAGCGAGGATCACGAAGCTCCTGTCAATCATAAAGAACCAGTCAAATTTTCCTCAGTTTAATTAGAGGTATCACTCTAATCACAGAAAGTAACTGTAAAAACACAGAAAGAAAACAAATCCATGATTACCATCTTAGTAGTTTGTGGATATCGGGCATGGCTCTTTTCTCCAACAAGCCTTTGCCATTAAAAAAGTCAAAGAAATGAGAAGGAAGGTATAAGCTTACTGGAGTCTCAGCTTTCATCTGGGCCCGCAACTTCTCTCTCATTTCTTTCTCATTGAATTTGGCACTTCTTTTTACATAGACTCCTCCATGCTATCAGAGAGAAAAAAAAGAAAAGCATTAAATATTTAAGTAGTTTAATGTAGAATAGCTGATAGAAGAACAAACAAGAGACAATGACAAATCACCTGTATGACTCACGCTGCAAATTGCCTACAAGACATTTTCTCCTATCAGAAAAACATATGAAACTAATTTTACATTTGCATACATTTTAGTTCACAAGATCTGTTTAAATAAAAATTAGATATAAAAAACCCCCAATGCATAAGACACTTGAAGTGTCTTGTTTAAAGGTGTTAAATAATTAACTAGAAATGACTCCAGGGTATTTATTTCCAACAATGCTGACATGCAGCTTCATTTGTGTATCAAGGGAAAATCACACAACTGAAGTTACTCCTGTACAACTACTTACAGGTCAGTGCTTTCAATTCTGTGCCTGCTCTTAAATAGTAACTAATGGAAATACTGGGAATGCAAGTATCATACTTCTAACATACAGAGTTTATGAACAGCACAAAAGTAACTAGTGTCGGTCTTGACAACCTCCATGCACTTCATGAGAGAATCAAACTTTTAGTAAAGAAGTTATATACCAAGATAATAATTGAATAAGTAACCCAAAATCTTCAGAAGACAAAAAATTTTATGGAAGTATTTTTACTGAAAACTATTGTTAAAAGTTAAATTATATCCTGGAAGAGATTAATTTTATAACTTTTTGCACACAATTTATCAAAAAACTTCAGTAAAAGGACTATGGCAAAGTACACACAGAGAGAAATTTGCCCTATTATTTCCCTCTTCCACCACATTGTTTTATCTACAGAGAAAAAGGATGTAAACAAACATGCACCAACTAAGAACTACTGATACAATGAAGTCTGGAAAAAACAAAATTAGTTTCCAAAAAACAGAATTTCAAGCTTAAGGTACATGGTTTTCATGGGTTTTCCAACTGACTCCATAACTTGGTAATACTCTTTTCTGTTCACCATGACAATTGGTATTAAGATTTGTCAATTGTCCTTTGTTGTCAACAACTTCTGTCCATTTATGGTTTTACATGCTCTTCACAGAAAGGTGACAGTAAGATTAGAACTATTAAGAGCTGAGCCTCATTCAAATACCTGATCTCATGAAAAGATAAAGTACATTGTAAAAACAGGGTGGTGGCCTTGTGCAGAGTTGTGTCCATGGCATGGACAGGAATAAAATTTGTGGGGTTGGGAGGAGGCAGGCAGAAGAGGTGGTCATGCCAAGTGCTTTCAGCCTTTGCTTTTCATGGTGTGGAGAGATGGCTGCTTAGCTAGTGGTGTTTCATGTGACTTTTGAGTTGTTCTTCAAAAGCTGCAGCGAAAGGGAACAGAAAGCCAATGATGCATTAACTGCATACTAAATATTCTGTCTTAACTTTATCGTCTGTGGCTCCCTCCCAAGGTGAAGCAGCCAGCTCTAACTCAGCTCTGCTGCTGTGACTGGCAGGGGACCAAAACCATGAACAGAATTCCCCAGCCCACTGAGCTTGGCTGTGGCCTGGTATCAGGACCATCCCACAAGCAGTTTAACAGTTCCAGACAGAAAGCAGCATGAACAGAAAAACATTTCTTCAGCTGTGTAGTAAACAGAGAGCCTCGCTATCTCCACACTCCACATATAAGACCGTTTTTAAGATCTGACACTATTAAAGGGAAACAGAAGCCTTGGGCAGACTGAAGTACAGTTGTATTCTGACACTCACCACAACCACCCCTTCCAGGAAGGGCAAACTCAGTTTGGAATGAGAGAAAATTCATCTACTATGTAAGACTTCCATGCAATTGGTAACTCATCATTTTCTGTGAGCTCAGCCAGGTCAAGCTTTGATAAATGAGAGAAACCTGGAATTGAGGTATTCCCTTATCATCAAATTACTAATCAGCTGCAGTAAACTGGAAAAATACTGAACCAGCTTTTCCTTGTTTGATTTGTAAATGTGAACAAATGAAGTTACTATTGGACTGTTTGGTCAGGGACACCATGACACCAAAGATAGATCTGGTGTCACATGTCAGACATTTTAATGCTCAGAAATAGAATTGCACTTCTCAAGTAAATGAGCCCAGAGTCATGTAACATAAGAACAGACAAAGTATCACAAGATCAGCGTTTGCAGCATTCACCCCAACTCCATCACTGTGGCAGGTCCCTGTGGCTCCGGGGTACAAAGCTAAAGAGAGGCTAAAACTCAGGAACAACCAAAATGGTGCACAAGCTGATGCTGGATAACAGAAAAGATAAAGACATACTTCCTATGTTAAAAAGTCAAGCAAACTGTGGGGTATCAAAAATACTTTTCAAAATTACATTCCAGCCTCATCAGGGGTATAAGATAAACAGGAAAAAATTGGATGGCATAAGCAAATAGGAGTGATGGGATGAACTGGCAGCAAATGATAGGGGCAAAAAAAAAAATTTCAGATCCACCCAAAAATAATAAAGACACTTTTATGAAAAGAAATAAGTTCTACCTTATAAATCAGACCTGGAACATAATAGGTTAATTTAAGTGTTTCTTTTCTTTCCTTTCTATTAGATAGCTGCCTCAAAGAAGAATGCTAGTTATGTGATTGTATACAGCTCGAATTCCCCAATTTGTATTGCATTTCCTTTTCACTAAGAGATCAAATATATGAACACTCTTCAAAACACATTTCTGGAAGTACTGTTTTTAAGGTTATAATTTTTTTCCGCTGTACTTTAAAAGCCCCTCTCTCAGTCAACAATGGATTGTGTTTACAAATATACTTCCTTTGTGCCTGAATTTTGCTCTCCTGGACATCCAGACCACGTTTATTTCCAAACAGGATGTTTACCTGAGGAAGGGAATATGAATTCCGTAAGCATGGCGTAATTATGTGGCTCTGGAAACTTTTAGTGGAGTGTAAGTGACATCACTGACAGAACATCAACAGGAAGGGCAGGAAGTGTTTTATGTTTTTGCACTGTTTGGTGTGATAAAAACAATAAAAATACCTATTAGCTTGCACTGCAGGCCTTCTGCATCCCGTCTCAGTCATTAAAGCATATATGCATCACCACTGCCTGTCAATTGTGTCACTGATTTAAATATATATATAAATATATATTTTTACATATAAACATGTATTTTTACACCC
>VZRX01002850.1:93185-110073 GCA_013398075.1 Notiomystis cincta
TGCAGAAGTTTTATTTTTTGAGGAATCCAAAGCTGAATAGATTTTATTTAATATATACATGTTTTGATAAAAAATGTGGGGGACATTCAGATTAATTTCCACAGGAACCTCCTTTTAACAGTCAATATACCGGTCAGGAAACTGAGCACCGGATATTCCACACAGCAAAAGTAATTTTCCAAAATCTTGAAAAAAATAATTTCTGGACACCTAGTGACAGTGGCTGGAATATATATCCTGTTTGTATTTCAATTAAAGCAGATTTAAATCACCACCATTGTAATGACTAAAGGCAAGGACAAAGAGCAAAATATTTCCATGCAGCAGATCAGTCACTTTGGTGCACGAAAAAATATAGAGAAGCATTAGGGACAAGCATTAAACAACTGAGAATTCCATTTTCTCCTAATGCATACCCTTAGTGAGGTATGACAGGGTCTGACAGTTTGTAGTTATTTAGGGGACTGGGACAGCAAACCTACCAATAAGAGAAATTGTGGAAGTTTTCTCATTTTCTCTGCAGCATATACTTCTCTAAATATACCAATTTTAGCAGAAACTATGGCAACCACCCATGCTCCAGCCTGGATCTATAGCTTACTCACTAAGGTACTCATCCAGAAGACAACAAAGACTTTCAACCATCAAGCTGAAGACATTGGATGTGCTGCAAAGATGAGGGAAAGAGTAAATCCTCCTATTTGGACATACACCTGTAGTTGCCTACTCTTCATATACTCCTTTACAAACTAATATAGAGTTCCAATCATAGCCAGCATAATATTTCTTTCAATATTCTGCATCTTCTTGCCCTCTTGGACAGGGCTGACAGTCAATTCAATCAAACTATCTAATTCTATTAGAAGTAATTTCCTAAGTGTGTGTGGGTTTTTTGTTGTTGTTTGGTTGATTTTTTTGGGGGTGTGTGTGTTCTATTCTAATAACTAAGCACCCATCTAAATCCTGAGGTAAGTACCATAAAGCCATTTCTGCTCACCTAGGAAAAGGCCAGTACTTCCAAAAAACATTCACCTCTACATTTTATTTTGTTTTACATAGAAATAGTTCTGCTTTCAGAAAAAGCAAAGAACAGACATGAGAAATTCACAGAGGATTTTAGGGAAGTAAGCCATCTACACTGCTCTCTACCATTTTAGACTGAAGATCATATCCACTCAGTATATTGGATTGCCCATTGTTTCTCAGTAACTGTATAAATTTGAGTCACATCAGGTTGAGCTCTCAGACTAGAAGGAACAAAAGGAATATTATGCAGAAAGAGGAGAAAGAAAAAGGTGGTAATACTGTTAGACTCAGGTGTTTGCTTAACTGAATTCCAAAATAACCATCAACACTTTTATGGAGGCAGGATCTGCCTTTCCTCCACACTATACTAAGATCCAATTTTTCTCTTTTATATTGTGCTAAAACCAAAACAGCTGGAAAACAAAGAAGTACGTCAAACAGTAATGCCAATTTACTCCCAATTCATAGCATGATACGCAGCAAATAAAGTCTGTTTACACCTTCTGCTAACTGGAGTTTTGGACTGTAAAAAGAACAAAGTTCTAGAATATTCTGAAATACTCCTAACAGACTGAAGTTTTAATTCTATTCATAATAAGTATTAATTTAGAAAAGTAAACTGAGTCTTTAGTAACTGCCTCTCAGCTAAGATACACATCTAACTACACTGAGTGAAACCAATTGCTTTCATGTTCAAACAATTGAATGCCAGCTCAGGACTAACATCCTCAGAGCACGCATGGAAGCAGGTGCAAAGTGCACCTTACACATCTGGCTCACAAACAGCAAGGCACAGGGAGTGGGCTCACCTGTGAAAAGTACCAGCCGTAGAGCGGCAGCCATTTCAAGCCATCCTTCAGGACGTAGCGGACGTGCCCGAGCGCGTTCTGCCTGATCGCCAGCATGTCCGCGATAATCCAATCAACTGCAACGGCAGACGCCACAAACAGTCAGTTAATTAGCTCTTAATTGCCACCCATGAAACAAAAAGTACATCTTGTATGTATAAAGGTCATTAAAGGCTTTTGAGCTAGAACTTCTTGCTTGTTAGGGCAAGGCTGGAAAGAGACACAGTAAACAGACAAGCAGATTTTTAAAATCTGTAAGTGTTAAGACAAGCAAAAAAATACAAACCTGTACACTGATGATTTGCTAAATATATTACATTTTCTTTATTTTTTGGCAAATCCCCGTAGACAATTACCTAAAAAAAAATTAAAAAATATGCAGTGTTACTTTATAATTTAGTTTCATTGCATTAGGCAGTGATGAGATCCAATGCAGTAATTGGCTATTTACTAGGAAAACTGTCAGCAAGTTAGCATCATTAACAGACAAACATCCTATCACTGCATCAGTACCCACCATACAGACAGTTGACCTATCAACAAAGCTGTAAATATCAATTAATGCGAGCTTAAGAAACTTATTCTGTTCTTGTGCCATAGTCCAAGAACTGGATCCATGGAAGGTGACCTTCATCCACGAGCTCCCTACATTAATATAACTGAGGTTAATGAGGAATCACAGACATGTAGAAATAACTATTTAATTTATACATCTAATGAATAAGACATGCTTCAGCCAGACACTTTCTATCATTCAATCTAAAATGGTAAATTTTCCTGGATTAGATCAAGAACAAAATCTCAACTATTTGCCACGGTTTTAACCATCAAGACTGAGTAAAAAAGCATGAGGTTGAGGGGTTCCTTTAAATTAGTCTGTGGCTTCCAGATGGCAGGCTTTTAAATATTTTTTTCTTTGTTACATTAAAGACACACTTTAACCTGGTACTTTCTCACTCCTGAAAGGTACTGGTCTACTAGTGAAATAACCACCTGAGAGCATGACTACAAAACAAGATGCTGATGCTAGAATCTTAGCCACCCTTTTAAAATGGATTCATTCAATTATTTTCAAATATAAATGAGAAATTAATTAATTTAAATTCTGAAGAACTAATGCAGCTGTTCAATTACCTTTAATAAACATTTTCATTACTTAATGAAGCCTAGTTTTTCCAACCAGTACATTCTAGGTAGGCTTTCACCCTTGTTCTGTCTATGGACATACTCCTTGTTTCTAGAAATTGGCTGTATCAGACATACACACTACTTTGAAATTATTCCATTTACCAAAAAAACCAAAGTGCCATATGGAAGGTTTACCCACTTATTAACATCACTTCCCTAGTCTGGGCAATACTGGAATTTTATCAGGAAGAACTAACATTCATACCTTAATTGGTATCATTTAGTATGCCAAGCCTCATTTTGATCCTTACAGAAAGCCTCTGCCAGCATATCTGGAAACTCTGTCCATCTCTCAGGTAATGTGTGATAGTGGATGGCTAATGCCTCATATTGTTAACCCAAGGCAAAAACCCCACAAAAGCATTGTGTTTTACATTCATGCTGTTTCTTCTTTGAAAATACAACACTGTTGATAAAGTTTTGTTTTCAAGGCCAAAACTAGATATTGGTGAAGTGAGATACTCAGTTAATATGTGAACAAGAGATCATTCAACATAAAAGAGAATATAACTTACTTGACTTAATTTTTTCCAAAAATGAAACAGAAAAGGCATGCACAATCAATTCTAACTGAAAAATAGATCTAACAAGTCAGTTGAAAACTATATATTCTGAACAGTATTTGAGAAATTTGAACCAGATTCTGCTAAAGGAGTCTTCTCATTGAAGTACCAGAATTTATAACCTTACTGCTGACACTAGGTACCACACACAGTTTAGAGCAACGTAGCAGTCTGAGGGTTGACCTGACAGTTCAGGTGCACAAATTCCTCTGAAATAAATCCTCCTACTCTCACTTACAGAGTTAAAACTTCATTTTACAAGTGTAAGCTTTCCCAGCACTGTTACGCACAATGTCCATAAATACTGTTTTCTTTAATTTCAAGTTAAGACTCCACTATGCAGTTTCTGGCAAAGACAATTTTAGAGTAAGAGAGAAGCCCAATACAACAAATCACTAAACCAGAAGGTCCTGAATGTTATTTGAGCTTTTCTAAAATGTAGGGGAAAGAAATAAGAACAAGAGGAAAACAAAACCTGCCCTTGACCCCAAGAGCTGCCCACACATGAAACAGGGTTTGAAATATACAATTTATAACTCCAACTTTTAAATATTTCCACTTTAATGCACAGAGTCAAAATCTCAGTGCAATCAGACCCACAATTTAAAGTACTCACTTCTGACTATTGCATGAGTAAAAACAAATATAAAGGATCATTCCAATAAAAAAAACCCAAAAATAGTGTCTGCCAAATATAACAGTTAATCTGTGTAAATTTTTATTTCAGTAAGATTGGATGTAGTTCACTTTTGAACTGCAGAGGAACACCCACTCACTGTTCCTGTAAACAACTTCTATGCACAACATTATGCCTTACCCTAGGGCTAGATGTGTTTACATGTAATGGACCAAAATCTTTTACTCATGATAAAACACACAGCCATACTGTTGTACAGAACTAATAAAGAAAAAAAAAATCTTATTTATATTAGTTCTCATTACACACACAAAACCTGGATGTTCTATTTCAAAGTGAAGGTAAGAACAAGAAAACCTGAAAGCTCTATTTTGTTTGCTCAGATGGCTCAGCCTAAGAGGATGCACCAGCTTTATCTGCAGCATCATCCACTTCAGCACTGCCCATTTCACTGATCTCGAGAAAAGGCTTACACAGTTCATCAAAGGCCAGCAAAGAGCTATTCCACTTAGACATGCTCCGTTAAAGAACTGAGCTACAAACTTACAACTGTTACTACAAGTAGCCAAGAATGGCAACTTCCAGCCTGCAGTCCCAGGAGACACCTACTCTGTGGGCACCCACGCAGCTCTCCTTCTGAGACCAAAGCAATTTTGCTTTATTGGGCTTCTGAAAATATTCATCATACACAACAGAAGGGTAACAGTTGAGAGATTTGAATTCTACAGAAATGTCCTTTTCACTTGGAGATAGTGTCTGAAGAATTAACCTGCTTGTGGATAAGCAGAAGAGTCTGCTCAAGACTCCAATTTCTGGCCAAATGATGAGTTTAGGTAATTCAGAGCACCTATCGTACACTACAGCTGCTGAAGAAAATAATACAGCACTCTTCTTCATGGCCTCCAGAAAACCTCTGACTCCCTGCTGTTTTTCATAGCTAACTTTGCAGAATTCCTTGCTGCAGAGGCTGTGCAGCCTCTGACTCCTCATTTTGCTGGTGCAGAAGATGTTTGGGGGCCAGAGTGAATTACAGAATCACAGAATATTCTGAGTTGGAAGGAACCCACAAGGATCCTCGAGCCCACCTCTTAAGTGAATGTCCATGTGGGGATCTAACCCATGACCTTGGTGCTCCTACACCGTGCTCTAAGGCAGCACTTGAGTGACTCACCAGGGACAGCAGGGTAGGAACAAGAGCCCACAGCACCCACCTGTATTCAAGTCCCTTTTGAAGCAACCTGAAGACATCAGAGTAGCTGAAATACTCCCAGCCCTCCTGAGAAAAGCAGTGCTGCTCCCGGGGTGTGCAGAGCACAGGCAGGGGTGGTCTTGCCCCCCACAGCTGGTGCTGGGGAAGCAGTGCAGGACGTGCTTGGGAAGCAATTTGAATTTCAGCATAGCTTTTCACCTATTTCATATATGGCTCTCCAGACACTATAGGATACCTATATTCTACCTATCAGCTTAATGAATTGATAAGTGCCCACAATGAAGCAAGTGAGGAATTTGTTCATTTAGAATAGAATCTGCTGTGTTTAAAAAAAAAAAAGCACAAGGAAGTCAAGCAAAGAAAACAAGCCAAAAGGAAGAGCAACACAGCAAGCCAAAGTAAGCAGAGATTTGAGGGAAAATGTTTAAAATGCAGATTTACAGTCTAACATTGCAAACATTACTTGTGTACACAACACTGAAATGTGTGCTTTTAGTCATGTTTTTGTTGCTTCACAGCCCAGTTCACAGTAATGGGTAACACAGTTAGTGCTAATGTGGGCCTTTCACATATGTCTACACAGCAGCACTGTCAAACTCAATACAGTGAGCTCCCAAATAAAGGAAACTAGATGCTATTAGATCCCTTCTGGTAGGAAGGTTGGTACCCAGCTTCCATGGATGCCATGCACTAAACTGTTCACTGCCTCAGGGTTTGTCCTGTCCAGGCAAAGCCTTGATGCATTAGCAGGAGGTTACAAGTTCTGCTGGGAGAATGTACTAATTCAGTGATAGGCTGATCTAGGCATGCAAATGAGAGCTCCTGGGTGATCTAGTGACACCAGTTTCAGCTTCCCTACAGACTGCTTTTTCCAGTGCAACATATTCAGCTATGGCTGTGCTAACATGGTAGGTCACGCAGCAATGTGGAACAATCCTGCATGGCAGCCACACCCAAATAACCCATAATTTGCACAGGTTTTCACTGAAACAAGGTGGACACTCCTAACTTAGAGTTAAGAATCTTATTTATTGCTTATGAAATATTTACATACCAAAGAAAATTAAATAGATCATTTAATCATGTCCTAGCAATATCAGCTCAGTAAACACTGCCATGGCAAAAATAACTGTAGGTAAAAGTAATCATACAATCACAAGATCTGCTTGCAGGTCAACTGGTGATCACATCAAACTATCAGCAAAGAGATTACCTTAATATTGTAATTGGATGTGGCTGATAATGGCAGCAGTCAGAAGCTGATCTGCAAGCAGATCTTCTGATAGTGTGACTTCTGCTTCAGCAGCATTAAGGCAACACAACTGGTTATTGCTGGTAAAAGCTTGGGCCATCTCATTTGATGTCTATCAGTCTACCAGTACACTCATTCTTGGTTCCTCAGATTTCTTAACCCTCCTGCCTTCTCTATTCAAACAACCAGGTGTGAATTGAAGAATGATGTTCCCATCTTTGCTCTTACTTCAAAAAAACTTATGTTCACTGAAGTACTTTATGAAAGCAGAGCATTGTGTTCAGGAAAAACATCAGCTTCAGGCTCAGGCAATAGCAACTGGAAAGAGGGATAAAAGCAGGGTAACAGGGGGAGAACATTCCTTCCTCTGCTGGGGAACGCGTCAAGACAACACTTAAAAAGGGCCACAGAGCCTTCCTACTCAGCTGTACTATCCTCACAAAATGCACCTCTCTCCACTTCACTATTGCTTCACGATTCATAATTGGGACTGTGTGCTCTTTGGGACAAGTGCACCTCTGTTAGCTGGGAGCTACTACAATGTGTCTACTAAAATAAATAGTATCCCAGGACGTATTTCTCCTCTGTTTGTTGAAAACTCTGGATACAATTTTCCGGTGAAAGGGTGGAGCTTGCCTGAACAAACCGCCGAAACAACTACCATGTAACAGCCTCTGAAGTCAACACACACCCCGGGCAAGCTGACCTCTGCAGCACTGCTGCAGGCATCTTCAGCGGAGTTCTTTAAATTCGCTTAGAGAAAAACCTGCCTCCTGTCACAAGTCCTTTGAGGTTGCAGAGAAAGCACCTCAGACCATAGAATATTTACCCTGTTTGACTACAAGCAGGCTCAAGACAGGATACAGATAGGAAATCTGTACTTGGGGCTGACAAATTTCTCAGGTTTTCAGATGTCTTACTACAAGAATTTTAAGTGTTCATTTTTCTTCACAAAAAACAAAGAAGCACTTCTATTCACGTTTAACAGATATAGGTTTCACTTGCCTACAGCATAAGAAATATGAATAGAGAAGAAGAGGAAGGACTGATGTTTTTAGTTGCACTGTCCCTAGATCTGAAAAAAAAAGTTCATAAATTTTCTAAAAATACCTCTAGGACACACAGCTTTTAGGTAATGATCATAATATTACCTACTGCCTCTTTAGGGACTATCTGCTTAATACAGAATTGCACAAGTCTGAAGTCTGCTGCTCAGACAGCTCTAGCAAGCTCAGCAGCAAACCATAAAATCACAAAGCAATCCAGTTTATTGAAGCAGAATTCATTCAAACATTCTGCAGCTATGTATTTTACTGGGGTTCAGTGAAGAAAACCATTGCTAAGATATAAAGCTCTGGGGAATATTGAAAAGATTCCTATATGTAATGTAATTAAATTTAAAAAAAAAAAAATTTTTTTATTTGATTGAACCAGAGAGCACAGAACTTTAGAAAATACACTTACTGCCATTTTATTTCCTTTTTGTAAGAAAACTATAGTAGCAACCTATATAGATTAAAGAGGACTAAATCATACCATCTGATGTTAAATATGAAGTCTGTACATTCTTACTTTCAATCTACCTCTTAGCCTTATGGTCTAAATTGACAAACTTTTATGAGTGGTTATATTTCATTCAATGTACTAGATACATGCATAGAAGTTATTTAGTTCTGATGCTGACTATAAAGGCTTTACAGTTTCTGAGCTGAATTAAAGATAACTGTCCCCAGTACTCCTTAGCTAGGTGAAAATTTAAATTTTTTAAAAGGTTTCTGTATATCTTAAATATTACAGTCTTGACAACAGAACAAAAAGCAAGATTTATCATGATTTTAACTTTGAGATTCTGGCATCTAAAGTCTGAATAAAGCCTATTTTAAATGCCTAAATAATTTGCAGATCTTTCTCCAAATTACTTGCTTTTGATTATAGTGGAGTTCAATGGCATAAACCCACCACTACAATCAGCAACCACCTGGGAAAAGTCAAAATTAGAGCATCTAACTTCCATCATAAATCACCAGTAAGGATTTTTTTTAAATAATAACAGGACATACTTCAAACATATGTGAAAGGAGATTATTTATATGGTGATATTTCAATAGGAGTGTTTTTCTGAACATTTGGCATTTCAGTATTACATAAAACCTGAACATGCCTTCTCGTACAAGAGTGGAAGTAAGTATTCCACCTGTTTCAATAGGAGAAAGTCTCCTTTACAAGCCTTTTGCATCTCTGGAGATTCCTTCATGCACATTTTTGTAATTTCCTTAAAAGAACAGCTAAAAGCAACCCACACTTCATGCAGCCATTGTTTACTTTATTACCCTTCTGTAGTGGAAAATATGTAACATCTATTTAAGCTCGGGAAATACCCTTTGCCCACTACACATCAGCAGGAAACCTTGTGGCAGTTTGCAGAGTTTCCTCCAGCCAGAGCTCTTTGTAATACGAACTTTGCTTTTCAATGCCTTGGACTCCACGGAGGAGCTGTTGGCACCTTTATTTGTAACACTGTTACAAGTGTTTGTATCAAGCACAGACTGAAAGCTGCTGTGAAGCGATCAATGAGCTGACGTGAATGAGGATGATTATGAAACATCTCCAGTCTCTGCTTGTGACTCTGGGATAGGATTTTGAAACTTCTCAGCCATCAGTAAGTATTTAGAATTTAAGCACTCCGGACTTTGAGTGCTCACTGTGAGGCAAAGGAATCACTACACAGCATAGGAACACGTTGGGAGGTATCTGCAACAATTCTGGCTCCAGAATTGAGCACAGCAAACTGACCAGCCTCAAAAATTGCTACATTAAAAGCACTCCCGTTTGCTCACCACCACAGCATGTGAATGAGCCAGTTCACCTGCAGCTTGCTCAGGACTATGCACTGTCTTTGCTCACTCAAAAAGAAACATGCATGTCCTCAGATTCCCAAGCAGACTTCGGAAATGGAACAAAATAAGTCTTTGAGTCAATCTGTAAGTTCAGGTAGAATTATTTTAACTACCACAGTACAGTTCAAAGCAACCCAAATGAATATTTTTTTTCATATCTAGTCATGAGCTAAAATACAAATTTGACCAAATCATATGTAGCTTATCTTGCATTTAAAAATCAACTAGCATAAATACTATTTCCTACTCCCACAGAGGATCTAGTTGTAACAGAGAAGATGACAAGTAGTGTATGACAGAAATGAAATGAACAAAAGAAAATAATTTCCCTGGCTTTTTATACCAAATCCCTTCATAGGATAAATTCAAACTGACAGAAGATAGATTAAAGAGTATTTTTCCCCTGAGAAGATATGCTTCCTCATAATTGTAATGTCAAAATCCCTGACATCTGAGCCTACTTTATCTAACACAACTAAAACTGAGAAAAAAAGGATATCCCGCCTGCAAGCCTAAGGCAAAAAGTTTGAAATAACTGCACTCAAATGTTTAACTATGAACAGAATCTTCTCCTAGCAAGAACACTGCCTGATGGTAGAGTACCAGGAGAAAAAAACATCTAAATTAACAATCATCCTTACATAAAGTATCTGGACATATTATGTAAGCAGAAGAAGAGGGCATGGAAGAGCACGGTAAAACTCCACGGCCCAGCATCTACCAAAACACAGTTAAAAACAAAAGGAGTAAAGTGTATAAAACTCATGCAGGTTAAAAAAAGTTGTAAATACAACTTTTATTTTCAAATGTAACAAATTATGCAAAGTCAGGACAAATCATATTAAAAAATGCATATACCAAAAATCTTAAGATATTAAAATATCTTTAAATAGAAAATTTAAAAATCAAACCATGAGATTGCAAAACTTATTGGTCAAATACTTGGAATCAGAATTTATAAGAGCATTCAAACTTGCTCTTTGACTCCTCAGCTTTTCTTACTTGACACATACTTTCTACTATTCTGTTAAGTACATGCAGCTAACTTAAAAATGTAAAACTTTTTAAATCGTGGACTGCACCAGAAAAGGCTGATATAAAATTCAGATTCAGTTGTGACTTGCCAATTAGAGGCAAATCTCCACACAAAGCTGCGAGCTTATGAACCCTAAGAGCAGTTTTGGTTCAGGTAGCTGATATTTGATTTCTAAAAATGCTAATAAGACCTCAGTTTTATTTATTTATTTTATTTTTCATATATCAAGTCATAAGCAGAGGATGATCAGGATCAGCACTGCATGTGGAACCTCTCCATACTAAATTCTTTCCAGATTGCCCCAAAGCCAAACCTGCAGCACACATTGGAACTCTAGGTGGTATATTGTCAAACAAGAGTCCTGAAGGACATCACTTTCACCTTCAGATCTACAGTCAAAGGCACAGAATAAAAATTAAGATACATGCAAATCTAAATTTTTTTTTGCAATATCTAAAACAGAAAGAGCACAAACCTGACATACCTAATCTACCTATTTTTGCTGCCTCATACTACAGTTCGACATAAGAGTCTAAAATTAGGCATACATCTCAATTTGAAAGCTGCATCCCTTGGGTATATCAGGAATCACTTAATTTCTGTTCTAATAACACAAAGAACTTTGCTGTATACTACAAAAGACATATATGCCTGGAGACAGCTGTACACTGAAATCTCTAATGAAATGAAGCAGCCTAAACCTCTTAATGGAGTCAGAAAAAATGCATCACAGCCGAAAAATTTCACTGGGCTTCTTTTAAAAGTTTACCACACAAACATGATACACTTCACTACTTTCTCCTAGTTTCTTTTCAATCTTTGCACTGCACCAGTCCCCAAATTTCCATCACTCCCCCAAGACTGTGACTTCATTATTTCTACCATCACAATTAAACGACAAGAATGATTATTTTAACCTCTCCACATGCCTCAAAACAGCTAACACTGTTTCACAAAACAGCAATGCAAGCAGGTGCTAACTGGGGTTACTGCTGCAAGCTACAAGAACTAGGAAAGCTCAAGCCCTCGGAGGCAGCTCAGCTCCCACCTGAGCTCAGAGGTTTGCCTTGATGGCAGCTCTGCACCCTCCTGCTCAGCTCTCACACCATCCCAGTATCCTCCCACTCCTGAGCTGCCACTCAGGGAGGAGAGCTCGGGAAACTCAAGGGCAGGTGTTCATACATCCCGGCTCATGCCAAAATGCAATTGCCAGCACTTTCTTTCCAAACACAACTGAAGAAGGGTGAAAAGCTATGTTTCCTTTGGACTTTCTGGTTAGATCATTTGTGTGGGAAATGGGTCCTCATCTAGAGATGTCACTCACATCTACCACCAGGAAGCAGTTAGAAGCCAAACCTTCACCCTGCCACGATGAAGCTCTGTTATGATGCCTTCCCCAGTGCAGAGAGGGAAGAAATCAGGTTACTAAGAGATGACAAACCACCTCACCAACAGAAACCAGAAGCACCTCCTTCTATGCTGCAACTTGGCTCACAGACTTGCACTGCCTCTTGCCTTCCCACTTCTACCTTAGGCCCTCAAGAATTACCGGCTGGACAGCTGAACAGCTTCAGAAGGAAAAGCAAGAAGTAAGTGAAGATAATCTTGTCCAGGAAGGTTGCTGTCCTGGGAACAGAGATGGGAACAGACATTCACTTTCACTGTAAATTGGCCAACAGCTCCAAGACTAAGCATCCATCCCAGTCTCAGACACCAAGTTCTCCTCATGCGTTTCCTAGAAAGCCAAGATATGAAAAAAATGCCAGGCTCTACTCCACTGGAAAGTATCATCAGGAGTTCAGCAGCACATTTGCTCCACAAAGTTTTAGTTTGCTCTAAACCTGTTTTCAACCCCACTGAAACACAGCAAGTCCAAGCTACAATATCAATCCAGGAAGCACACTGCACTGCTAAACAGGCATCTCTTGTATTTTATAAAATAATTGTTTAGCGCTATTAAACAACACTGAGGTATTACCTGATTCTTACAGCCTTTCCTTTACAAAACAAAGACAACAAACCCAGAATTTCGTAATGTCTTTAATAAAAAGACCACTTCCAAAAAATTCTATTCATCAGGAAGTGGGGGTAGGGAACACAGCTGAACAAAATCCATGTGCATTAATTCAATTATGGATTTCATTCAATTGTCAAAACCTTTCAGATGAAAATGATCCTTTAGGAAGCAGCCTGAGTGATGATTTCTTTATTATTTCTTCACCGGCATTCAGCACAAAATATCAAATGCAATTACAACAAAAAAAGTTGAAGAACATTTAGTCCTCATCTGATCTGAAACACGTGCACAAACACAATAGGCATTAATTTCATTACCCTGACAGCAACTGGGATAAGATGCTCAGGGTCAGAGAGAAATGAGAGCATTCATCATATTGAATTACTAGTCCCTTCAGCCCTTCAAACACCCTAATGACATGCATATTTGCAGCCATCCTGGTTTCCACATTCTATGGTAAGATTCAACTGTTTGTAGTCTGTTTGAAATGTAAGAGACCTGACTTTTGAACACAGTAAAGACTAAAGCAGGAAGGCAACCACAGTTCATCAGCTACTTGATAATTCAGAAACCTGGGGCCAAACCAACTATCAGCAGCAGCAGATGCAAGTCCTCCAAAGTGCATGAATTGTACCTGCTTGTACCAGTCCCTACTTTGGCTCACCCCTGAGAAAATTAACATCCTTTGCTCTCTGAGACTCTCTTTACATAGAATTCTTCTCACTTTATACAGTGTTCAAGCACCTTGAAGATATTCCTCCTAGAAAACAGTACCTGCCTCTTACAGCAGGACAGGTGCAAAGCAACACAGGGCCAAAGCAGGGATGTTCCTTTTACACCACTTTCCAACACCACTTCTCCACATTTTCATTACTCTGAGTATATAATCCTAGAGATTATTGAGGAGCACTGTCACAATGCCACAGATTAATTAATTTCAGATATTTATAGCTCCTTAATAGAATTCATGGATACCCACTAAACTTTAAATGCACTGACAAATTTACACAGTGCTACAGTATTTCTTTATAGTCATACTGGCTTTGCCCAGTTTACCTCAGAGCACTGGGATGTTGTCATTGCTTTTTGTACTCTCAATACTGGTTCTTCAGCCTTCTATAGCCAACTCTTGCATGACAGTCAGCAAAAAGGACTATTTTTGGCAATTCATTAATGAATTCTAATACTATTGGAAAACCTAAATTGATGCCAAGTTAGCTTGAGTTCTCTTAGGCTTTGTAAAACAAAATTGTTTCAGTGGAAAAAAAACTGAGTTTGACCCAAAATTTAAAAAGAGAAAGTATTTACAAGTAAATACTTTTTTACTTACCAAGTAAAAAACTTTTACAATTACTTTACGAGCCACTCCCTAGGACCTAAAATATCCACAGCTCACAGCAATTACAGCTCTGCAATTATTTTATATCTCAAGTCAAATACTTAAGATAAACAGGAAGACTAGTATTTCAAGATTTTCTATCATGCAGATCAAGTTATCACCTTACTTAGTCACATTTCAAAACACAAGAGTTTGCTACAAAGAGAAAAAGCCTTCCTAGCATGAACTACAGTTTTTGTTTTTAAAGAATTGGCTAAGAACATCCAAGACAAGAAGACCAAAAAAAAAGAAGAAAAATACACTTGTGCATACAGTCACGAGGAGACAGATTTAGATACTTAATGGATTAACAGCAAATGATAGACAGAAACATCACTTCTTGACAGATAAATAAACAGAAAACAAGTATCACAATGCACTAGTATTTGAGTCAAAAAGATACTCATCCATGTTTATGATCACAACCAACTTTACCCTATGTGCCCACTCACATTACTGGGAATTTTGGCAAATTATTTTAAAATCAGACACCTCAAACATCCACAACTGGTTCAGAGTGTTCTTGTACTGAAAAACCACAGTGTAAAACCAAAGAATGCTAAACAGTACATAACAATAAGGTCATTTTAAATACGGTAAGACAGCAACAGTGCTAACAAAAAGTCACTTAAGCATCCATAGAATCCCAAGGACTTGAGACTACGCAACAAGTTCCAGTATTCTGATGAATGAGGTTGTTGTCTCCTATTTATCCAGTTACAAAGATAAATATCCCAACACACTTCAATCGACTGAATAAATGAATGGACCTGAAAGAGATGCAGAATTCCTCCCTCCCATGGTTATTTTGGTGCCTTACTGTTGGTAGAACCCTACAGCTGCCTTTATGAAGCTACTATTTTTTGCCAGTTTATTAGAATTAAGTTTAATGATGCTACACTTCTGCATCTAATTACATGCCTTAAGACAGCCCATCCACAGTGGGTCTCAGGTTACCATCCCAATCTCACACATTTAGGCACATGGTTAACTTTCCAGTGTGAGTTTCAAGTTAAAACACGTGCAGCATTCACAGGAGCAGGTCTGAAAGGACACCCTGTTTCTCTCCCTTAAACAAATGGGGACTATCTTCCAGTTAAATGACACATGGATTTTAAGGGTTATAGCTCTTATTTCTCTACACATGTATTGTATTTTCCAAGTTTTTATTTACCTTCCAGTTTCCAAGTTTTTATTTACCTACCTTATTTACCTATTTTATTTACCCTATGACATATGCCTCCTCTTCCACCATTTCTTATCATTATTCATTGCTTACGGTGACAAAGTGTATCTCTGTTTTAATATTGTCCTAATCAATCTCCTGTGAGTGGCCTGAAACTGATCACCACCATTTTTGTGTTTGTATGAAGTTCATCAATGCAACGAAACAGAGGTCAACAGATGATGGCTGCCTTTTTATTTCTCTTGGTTAGCATTTTTCTTTCTTTATTGTCACAGGCATTTTTTGGATAATGTTCTTTTTAAAAACATTAAGTGTTTGCTACTGTCTGCACACCAATTATAGGCAACTTGAGTAGCTTTTCCATTACAATTTATATATTGATTTTCGGCACTCATGCTCAGAATAGGTTAAGTTAAACTACTATACCACTACTTTCAGCAGTTAATATCCAAGGTGCGTTACTACACTTCAAGGTATTTGCACTACAGATGCTACGTAAAACTGAAGGCAGATAAAACTCTAAGTACTTAACCTGTGAACTACTGCTCCCTCTTCCCTTTCTTTGTTTTTCCTTTTTTTAATATATCAAGCACAACACAAGTTAGCTTATTTGGACAAGAAGCAAGGGTGAAGTTACATAAGCTACAAACTGAATCAAAAACGACCACTAAAAGAAGATCTTGCTCCAGTTTTGTATCTGTTCGATTTACTCTGATGTCAAACTGCAACTCTTGTACCTTCAGCTGGCTTTGTGGGTTTCCCAAGAGTCACCATGAAAGCAAGGCCTACAACTGCACTCAGGAGTGGAAACTAGGGGAGATCTAGCCTGATTCTGAACTAAATGCTTCATCAGAGAGTGGAAAAAGGCCTTAGCTGTAAATATGAGAAGACCTGATTTGTATGAGCTCTGTCACCTGTCAACATGTATTGGTATTCTTTGCTTTCAAGCACCTAAAGCTGACACTAACTTCAAACAGCCTTCTGTATATTCAAAATATTTTGAAGGTCATGTTTAGGCACAGGAAGCACCTGTTATTTACTATTTTTTACATGTAGAATTAAAAGTCTCCTTGCCTACTTTGCAAATTACAGACAAATATACAACTGCTCAAACACTGAGCACTTTGTGAAGTATTATCACCTGAATGCAAATACCCCTCTGATCATACTAGACAGGCCTCCAATTCCGACTTATTAACCTGAAATCGAGATCCTGAATAATCACAATCCATGGCTGATCCAAAATTTACGGGCCAAAGAGTGACATGAGGCAGCCTGCACGAAAACTGATAATCTGTAAGAATTGAGAGATTAAGTAATCTATTTATTAAAAATTTGTACTATGTACAAATATAACTGACGATAGCTTTCTCATCTGCTGCCAATTTAATACTACAGATGTGCAGCACAGGCCACAGGGGTTCAAAGTGTGCAAAGGCGGCTGCCATTCAAGTGCTGACAGAGCACGACCGGTGTCGCATCTCTTCCGTTTCCCCGACCTGCAAAACGAACACAACACCAACACTCCGTGAAAAGCATCACCAGAGGAGCAGCGGCGGCTGCGGAACGAGGCGGATCCTCTGCGGTGCCGGCACAGGCCACGGCCGCACCTGCCGCGGGCCCGGGGCGGGCGGCCCGAGGGGGCCGGCG
>VZRX01002853.1:0-29853 GCA_013398075.1 Notiomystis cincta
ATCCGCGCCGTGGGGAGGGCAGGCCGGGGCACTGCTCCGACGAAGCTCGTAGCTACCGGCGTCACGGTGTGAGGAAGGAACGGAGAGGGAGGATTCTTTGCCGCTCGTTGTAGTCCAGAGTTTAATACGAGCAGCCCCCGAGGAGGGCGGAGAGTGAGGAGGTGACCCGCCATCCCTACGTCCTGCCCAGCCAAGGCGGAGGTGCTAGAGCAGGGGCCGTCCCGGCCCTTTCCGCGTCCCCCGGCGCTGGGACTCTTACTGCGGCAGCGGGCGCGGGGATCGGCCCGCCCCGCAGCGCTTCCCGCACCGCGGGAGAGCGACCGGCCCGCCCGGCGAGCCAGCTTGGTCCCAGCTCCGCGCCTGCCCCGGTGCTTGCGCTCTTTTCTCCGCGCCGTCCGACCTGTCCTGGTCCTAGGATGCCTCCCAACCTCACTGGCTATTACCGCTTCGTCTCCCAGGAGAACATGGACAATTACCTGCGGGCTTTAGGTAACGCTCCGTTTCCCAACGCGCTCCCTCCTCCCCCTTAGCAGCGTTCTGTGTCTCCAAAAAGTTAGGAGTCGGAAAGGAGAAAGAGAAAGGGAGTTGGCAGCCCTCTGGTCCTTCTGTCTCCTACCATCGCTTTTGCGCTGTGGTGGTAGAGGAAAGAAGGTACTATGGCTGATGCTCCCTGGCTGAAAGAGTGGAAGAACTCTACTGGAGGGGCCCAGATCGTCCACGTATGTCCCCTGTCTCTCGTCCTCTAGATATCAACGTGGTCCTGCGAAAGCTGGTCTGTCTGCTGAAGCCGGACAAAGAGATTATCCACACGGGAGATCACATGGTCATCCGCACTATCACCTCCCTGCGGGACTATGTTATGGATTTTGACTTGGGAGTCCAGTTTGAGGAAGACTTGGGACCCGTGGATGGACGCAAGTGCCAGGTGAGAAACCGAAGCAGTGCATTTTCACAGGGGACTGGGGTGTGCTAAGGGGTTCAGGGACTTGCTCAGCTTTTGACTCAATAACCAGGTGAGAACCAAGCCCAGAGCTGGCATGCCCCTGCAGGTCCAGGAGTAAGTGGTTCTATGAGTAAATCACTCATTGTAAAGAGAACAAGCAGTAAAGAGCCAGTAACCAGTTCTCTGGGACCCAGAGGATATTATCCTCAGGAGCAAAGCCCTGAGAAGATAGAATGTTAGCCCATTTGGCAGAACTCTGTTGTTGCAGTTGGAAGTCAGAGGGTCATTCACCTCCCACAAAGGCCATCAGTCCCAAGGAACCACTAAAAAGACACCAGATCAAGGATTGCATTTGAAATTGTGTCCAAGAGGAACAGCCAGTGTGGTCGCTGGAAACACATATTTCCCTGATTTGTCTCAGGATCATATCTTTCCCTCTCCTTCCTTTCAGACAACTGTCTCCTGGGATGGGGATCAGCTGGTGTGTGAGCAGCTAGGAGAGAAGAGAAACCGAGGCTGGAGGCACTGGTTGGAGGGGGACCAGCTGCATCTGGTGAGGAGGGGTCCAGTGCAGCTTGCAAAATCCCAATCACAGCGGGGGGGGGCATACAGTGCGAGTGCTGTCGGCTCTGAGGCAGCCCTGCAGTTTCCTTCCACCTTTTCTCAGACTTCATCCCCGGCTCTGCGGGGGCAGTCACTACTTCATACACATATCCGCCTCCAGGGTTTAAAAGTTAAACTCAAACAGCTCAACAAAGGCGATGTTCCTTCCCTGCCCTGCAGCCAGACCAGCAGGGTCTTTGGGAGGGTCGGCAGTGCATCAGCGTGTGGACTGCGAGGCTCCAGCCTGCAGCAGAAGGGCTGGCAGAACTGGGGAGACACAGGAGAGGATTCAACCTAAACTCCTCTTTTGTCCCCCTTTTCCCAGCGCATGACTGCTGAAGATGAGGTCTGCATCCAGGTTTTCCAGAAGGTGAAGTGAGCGCTCCCCTCAGAGATGCCCGGAGGGGACCCGCGCTCTCCAGTGCGAGAAAGAAAAAGAAACAAGACCCGAGCGAGCCGAACCCCCTTCCCCGTGGCAGCGTGTTTTCTTGAGCCTCGCCCACCGCCCAGCAGCGGCCAGGCCGGCCGGGGGTCACGGCGGGGCGGGGAGCGGGAGGCGGGCAGCGGGATGGGCCGGGGCGGGGAGGGCTCTGTGCCGCCGGCTGCGCGGAGGCTCCTTTCAGAATAAGAGCGGCCGAGGAGCAGCGGGGTGGAGGCTGCCCCGCCGCCAGCCCGGCCCCCGCAGCTCCTGCGCTCCTCCTGCCGCCCCCACCGCGGCCGAATCCCGCGATGCCCGCCGGGGATTGGGGAGTCGGTGTCCGAGTGGGCAAGGGTAGCTCAGGCTGCTCTTTCTTCTGAAGCCACCTACACCTGCCGTCTTCTCTGGTCCTATGGGGATGCTACATTCTTCCCGGGATGCTGGCATCATAGAATGGTTTGGGTTGTAAGGACATTAAAGATTATTTAGGTCCAAGCCCCCCTTTTACTTCCCCACCACCATGGAATTCAGGAAGAATTTCTTCGGGGAAAGCATTGTCAAGCATTGAAATGGACTGCTCAGGGAAGTGGTGGAGTCACCATCCCCAGAGGTATTCATGAAACGATTAGATGTGGCATTTACTGCCATGGTCTAGTTGAAAAGGATGAAAGAGGTTGGACTTGGTGATCTTGGAGGTCCTTTCCAGCCTAAGTGATTCTGTGACTCTTTTCACTTAGGTCAAGTTGCTTAAAGCCTCATCCAATCTGACTTTGAACACTTCCAGGGATAGGGCAGTCGCAGCTTCTTGGGATCCTCAAGTTGAATGAGTAGAAAACAACTTGTCCTTCAGAGTCTAGGACTCTCATGTGATGGTGTGAAGTGAGGGCTGGAGTAGTATTCACTGTGTTCCTGAGGAGGTCCTGTGGGTGAGGAAGGGTCAGGATCTCTTCCTCGGACAAGAAACCATAGCCACCACCTCTAGCCCCAACACTCCTTCTGGCATTCTTGGCAGGGTCTCCTAACGGCGTTGTAGCTCTGCTGGTTCACAGCTATCCACAACTGGAGACCAAGGGGCAGAACCAAAGGAGGTGAGGTCCCCTGAAAAGCCAGACTCAAAGAGAGGTGCCACAAAGAGAGGTGTTCTTTAATGGTGACACCTGATGGCATGGGCACGAGTCCACAGGCAGTTATTTTTGAAAAATGCTTGTGATTGCCCCCCCAAAAAAAGGTTGAAAGGCAGGGTACACAAAAATGTGCAGCTATTGACACCACAGAGAACCAAGAGATTGGCAGATTTTTAAAATATAAGCCCTTTTTAAGCTGAATGCATTTTTTTCTGCTACCAGCTTGTGAGAGCAGGGCAGGATGGTCTGGATGGTCATGGGACAGGCGGAGACGAGAGATCTCTGGAGTCGAGGCTGGNCTCAAGGCTTAAGCAGTCATATTTATAAGGTTTTCCTGTTTCATCTTCCCCAACACCAGCTCATTTAAAAATAGTGTTTTCTGGAGAGCTTCTTTGCAGGGAACTGCAAAGATGAGTGCCATGAGAAAAGCATTAGTTCAGAATATGTGATAAGCAAAGAGTTGGGGAGCTGCAGCTGTGCCTATAATGTCAACCTCTGACTCTTCACATTTGTATCTGAGGACATATGAGGCAGCAGCATACTGTCAATATCCACAATCCATAATTTGAGTGTCACAATCAAAGCCAGTGAGCAAAATCAGAGCCATGCCATCCAGCATGTCTGCTGTGTGCAGAACTCCCCAACCCATCACTCCTGTGACATGGAACCTCTACATGATCTTTGTTGTTTCATGAAGTTGCAAAAGGCAGAGCTTTGACAGCAGCTGGAGCTGGTTCCCCTGTTGCCCTCTTTGCATTCTTCCATGCCACAAGAACACCCTCTGAGCTGCTTCTGATGCCCAGCATCAAGCTCACCTCACCATGTCCAGGCTGGTATCTTCCAGACTATGTATCAATAACTAATCATCTCATTCCAGGCTGCACCACAAGCTGGTGCAAAATCTCTTCTGAGCCTACATCCTGGTTGGATGGCAGACACCAGCACACTGGTGATTAGCCAGATGCTTCCACTGGCCTGCCAGCTGTCAGCGTAATTTTCCTGTAATCCTGTGAGGTGGTGGGTCAAGTAGATTGCTTCTAACTCATTGCCAGCCATCATATATCCAATTGTGAAACATCCAATTGTGCCAGAACCATAGATAAGAATCATACTCGCCTGATGTGGTCCATGCTAATGATAATCATAGGGGGTAGCACTGCAACCTATTCTAGGCTTCAGGGAGTAACTACCAGCATAAATAATTCAGTTTTTTCTTTCATAATTGTGCCCTAGGTGTGATGCCTAAGTCAGATGGTGACTTTACCCAACAATACTATATTTCTGAAACACGAGGCTATGGGAAGTGAGGATGCCAGTGTAAGGCAAGGGAAAGGTGTGATCTTGGGAGGACACAGGTGGGAGGGGGTGTGGTGTGCTGCAGAACTATGTATCCCTCAGGGTATTACACTTGGCTTTACTCCTTGGTGTAGAAGACACAGAAACAGGCTACCAAGATGCTGCTGCTGCTCACCCTTTGATACCAGGGGAAAGACCCACTCTTAGAGTCCTGAACCTTTTTTTGGTCTTTGTCATCCTCTCCCTATCAGCCAGAGCAGCAGAAGCAGCATGATTTGTCTGAAAGAGCGCTGAGCCACTGGACAGCACAGGCCTGCCTGTGTGAAGGCCCAGCCCAATGGCAGAGTGTCCCCAGAAGGCTCAAACCAAGCCTTTGGGTACTTTGGGTAGTCAGAACAAGAGGGTTGAAGGTGGAGTGCCCTGGGAAAGGAGCTCAGTGTTTATAGGTGAGCCTAGGTCCACAGCCCTGCTGTGCTGTGGGGTAGGCGGTGTAGCTGTAGGAGGCCAAACAGAGGTATTTCTCTGTCCTCCTTGATTCAGGCTTGAGGATAAAGTATCCAGCTCCTTCTTCTCTGTGGATGAGAGGGTCTAGTCCGCATGCCAGAGGATATTTTCACAATTTCTGAGTCTGTAGAGCAGAATTCTTTCCAATTACCTCCTGCAAGATGCTGTATTCAAAGCAGGGTTTTTGCCCCATAAGAGGATGTTGGCATCTTTGACCATGCTGAAGATATACACTTTCTTTACTTTGCTCTGATATTGTTTGGATTTATTTTCCAGACCATTTGTAATGCAGCTGAAGCAAGCAGGCAGCAAATGGGTGCTAGTTTTGGCCTTCTGTGGTCCTACATATGTTCCATGGCCCTACAGGAATTCTGCCCGTAAGAAAAGATCAGCACATACATCCTTCCAAGGAAAAACCGGTACCATGGTATTTCCTGGCTCCAGCCTAACATGAAGAACAGAATTGCGCGGAGCATCTGAAGGGGAACGCCACCAGTGGGAGCACGGGAGCAGGACTGAGGATGTAACTGTGTTGTCCAAATCAGGCGTGTCTCTGGGATGTGTGTTCGTGGTGGGCTGCTCGGGTTAGATGTATCCCCGGCTAATCACCCCTGCTTCACCAGCTGAAGTACTCTACTGTTATCCCAGATGTTGCTACCGGCACGAGAGAAGGAAGTGAAGACATGGGAGATGTGCTTTGAAAGTGTCATTGGACACTCCCAGTAAGTGCCCGCTGGATAGAAGATTGTTTGTCAAGGACACAGTGAAATTACCCATTTCCTTACAAATGATCCCCAGGGGCCTCTGTCTGTTCGTGCTTTGCCAGGGAACACTCTTCCCACTAAGTGACCTGCTCATAACAGATCTCCCCAAGAGTATTTCCGATACTTCCCAGCTACTTTCCAGGTGTGTTTTTCTAGTAAGAAACCACTCTGGCATGGCACAGCACAGTAGTGAGCCTGCCCAAGTGTGTTCATCATGTGGGGGACATACTTGGACATCAGGAAGTACTGGGATAATGTCCCCTGCTTAATCTTATATCTGATATGTGGGGCCATACAGTGTTATTACAGTTATATCTTTATGTCATCTTTTTCGGATAATAATTCAAAGATGTTTGATGAGCAGGTTCTCTAGTACACTTCCATAAATATCCCAAAGATGCTTACTTCATTCCTTTTAACACTGTTTTCATCTTCATTCAGCATGGTTTTGTGGCTGTGAATTACTTCCTCTGATTTCAATGCAAGACACTTCCTAACCTCTATGAAGCCACTCATAATTCTGAGGAAAACCACTAAAATGGTGTTTCATCTCTTACACCAAAGAAAGCTAAGAAATTTTAAACTTCATAAGGCTGGGGACGCAAATATATGTCATGGGCACTATGTGATTAAAAGCCTGAAAGGGGTTTTAAGTTGCTATATTTTCTCATTTCCCCATTAAATAGAGGGGTCTATCTATCTATCTTGCTTCTCCTAAAAATGCTTGCAGAAGAAACATCAAGAAGGGTCCTTGAGAAGGGATTTGTTTTCAGAATGCTTTTAATTCTGTAGACTTTTTCGTTTTTCTTAGTATCTCTAACTCAAGTGCCTGAGGTTTCTTGCTTTCCTTGAAGACAATCCCAGTTCCCATTCCCATCCCCTCCCCCCAAAATCTCAGAAGTGCTCTTCAGCAGGTCAGAATTGAGAAAAATTACCTCTTTTGACAGCTTTATTTTTAAAAGTTTAAATTAACTTGTGAAGACTATAAATTTTCTCATCTTTCTATACCAGAAAACAGCCCAGAAGGATTGGGAGGGACTTCCTAGCAGAACATTTTCAGGGAGAACAAACTCCGAGAAGCTTCTGGATTGCAGACCAAGCCCTCAGAGGGATCTCTGGCAGTCATTTTCCTGCCTCCTGGGCCAGAGGAGATAGCTCGGCTCTGCGTGGCCAGGCCGGGGCACTCCGGGGCACCCCGGGGTCCGTGTTCGCGCACCGGAGCCGCGGCGCTCGGCAGCAGAGGGCAGCAGAGGCGGCGGCGCCGGCACCTGGGTCGCTGCCAGGCTGTTCGCAGTCCAGCTTTCTGTTCCCTGCTCCCGCCTTGCTCGCTCCCTCCTCCTCCGCCTCCCCCTGTCCCGCCCGCCCCGGCTCCCGGCCGGCCGACGCTCCGAGCTCCGCCGGGCAGCCTGGGCAGGAGCGAGCCCACGGAGATGTGAGTCGGGGCTCTGGGGAGAGGGGTGCGCCGGCACAGCCTTCCGGAGGGGTGGGCTGTCCGAGGGTTAGATAGGGGGGTTCTCCTTCCAGGGAGGAGAAGAGGTCAAGCTGCTTTTTGGGCGGTGAGCTTGTTTCGGAGGAACACAGAGGGCAAGAGGGAAGATGTGCAGAATGAGAGAAAAAAATGTGAGTGCCAACTTTTGGAGGAGAGATGGAAGCATAACTGGGTAGAGGGCTGCCCAGGAGACAGCCTAGCAGGGTTGCTCCACAGCAAACCGAGCTTCAGATCTTCAGATCCTAACCAATGATCCTAAACTAGTGATAACCCGAAACAACCTGCTGCCCTAGGGCTAAGGGGGATCAAACTTCTCCTGGTTCTGTAAGAATCAGTCCTACAACTTCTGGGAACATGCAGACATTACTCAGGAAACTCACCCATGCTCCTTCACACTGCTTCCTGGGTTGATGAATTTCTCTGGCCAGGTCACAATGGCTTGCTGAAACCTTGTTAGTGCTGGTGTCTTCATTTCAGCTGCCCTTCTTGTTCCTGAGCAATCCAAGCCAGGAGCTGTTCCTGCAACTAGTCCTCCTGTGTTTGCATTTCTTCAGACAGTGCGCAAGTCAGTTGTGCAGTCTCCCCTGATTTTGAATGACCTAATTTTGTGCAGTGCCATCGTTTATTTGTCATGTTCACAGGCATGTTCCTTGTCTCCCATGGGCCCTCCTCTTTTTTGGAGTGATTGGTTCCAGTCCGGTCCCAAGAAGGTCTCCCCTTTTTGGGGAGATCGGATCCCCCAGTTATCCCAAGCCATATCCCAACAATAATATCAGCAGATGGGATATCCAGGTCCCAAAAGGCTATGTGGTGAAGCTGACCTTCAAATACTTTGACCTGGAGCCGTCCGAGTCCTGCTTCTATGACTATGTTAAGGTATGTGCACAGACACCTGGGCCAAGGGGAGCCTGAAAATGGGAATCCAGTGGCCATCACATGCAATGGCTCTTCATCCACCAGGCCTCCTCTGATGCTTCCCACGAAGGAAAGGGAAGGAATTAAAGATAGGAATGGGAGGAGCAAGCACTGACAACTCATGGTTGAGTAATATCAGTGCGTGGAGCAGACTCAGTCTTATGAAGCCACACTGATTTCACCTTAACTTTGACAGATCAAAGCAGACAAGAAGGACTTGGGCCGATATTGTGGCCGGCTTGGGTCAACCATGGGCAATCACCCAGGAAGAAAGGAGTTTGTGTCTAAGGGGAACAAGATGCACCTAGCATTTCACTCTGATTTCTCCAATGAAGACAACGGCACAGTGATTCCCTACAGGGGCTTCCTGGCATATTACAAAGCTGTGGGTGAGTAGGAAATACCCTCAGCCTGCAGAAGGAAAAATCTGTGTGGCTCCAACCAATTTTCCTCCTTGCTAGGCAAATAAAGAGAAGCTTTAAGCAAGGATGTGGATCTCTAAGTACTTTCAGTGTAGAGCAGGGAGGTTTAACACATTCCTCCCCTTGCCCCTTCACTTCCTGTGTCTTCAGATCTGGATGAATGTGACCCTAAAAATGCTCTCGGGAATGATGAAAGGCCTCAGTGCCAGCACTTCTGTCACAACTATGTGGGTGGTTACTTCTGTTCTTGCCGGATTGGCTACCAGCTTCAGGGTGATCACCATTCCTGCAAAGGTAAGTAGAAATTTTAAAAGATGAGAGGGTTCCAGAGAAGGAACCCTTCATCCAGGAAGGGTGGGAGAAGTGACTTAGGAAGCAGATGACAGGGCTGCAGAAGGCACAGCCCCACGATGTGACCTCTGCTTTCTTCCTCTTTATCAGTGGAGTGCAGCAGTGAGTTGTTCACAGAGGCATCTGGGTACCTGAGCAGCCCTGAGTACCCTCAGCCCTATCCCGAAAACCTCCGGTGTAACTACAGCATCCGTCTGCAAAAGGGCCTGTCTATCACCCTCAAGTTCTTGGAACCCTTTGAGATTGATGATCACCAGCAAGTCCACTGTCCTTATGACCAGCTCAAGGTACTAGGATTAGCAAACTCTCCTCCCAACCCTGCTGCCAGACCTGGACAGGAACCATGGGGACACCACTATTCGCATAAGCAGAATGCCCCAGCACAAAGGACTGAGCCCCTGTCTCTCCCTCAGTGCATTTAATTACCACTGTCCTGAGGTCAGAGGCTCTGGGTCATAGGCCCCTGTGAGTGAAGAAAAAAGCCCCATCCTTCTTCCAGTTTAATCTCCCTTTGATTTAATCTCAGGACTTGATAGCTCTGATTCCCAGATAAGGGAGAAGCAGAGTTTGTGGTAGGTCAGTCTGTTCTGATCTGTCAGTGCAGGCATCAGCAAAGACGGGCCAGACAACCAGCCCTATTCACCATCACAGGCACTCTGGTAAACTTGGTCTGAATTGAAACAGGCATGTGTGTGTTTCTGTCCCTGTGATATATGTTTTCCTCATCAGATCCAAGCACGAGGGAGAGAGATTGGTGAATTCTGTGGCGGGGAACCACCTGGCATCATTGAAACCAACAGCAATGAGGTGGATATATTCTTCCTCACTGATGAGTCAGGGTTCAGCCGTGGCTGGAAGATCCTCTACACCTCAGAGAGTAAGAGATTTCTCTCCCAGAGGCTACTACAGCCTATTGACAGTATTTGCTAATCCCAGTTGAATCTGTCCCACTCTCTAACAGAAATACGGTGCCCACAGCCTGTCCCATGGGACCAGTTTACCATCATCAGAGACCTGCAGCCTGTGTATCAATTTCAGGACTATTTTGTTGTCAGCTGCAAGACTGGATATAACCTGATGGAGGTGAGATCCCTTCTCCACTCCCTTCATCCATATTCTGCTCTGTCTTCAGTTTGTGTCTTTCACTTTTAGGTAAAACTTTCTTTGGAGATTTCACTCATGGCAACCTCTTGTAATTTCTGTTTCTTCTTTGCTTCTCTCAGCTTTCTTCCAGTGCTTTCTCTTTTCCTAGCACTCTTCCTGATGCAGTTACCCTTTCATGAAGCCCTGGTAGAAGACTAAAGACAAAGATGCCAGTAAAAGTTGTTGAATAAGAACACCTCTTTGGAAGGATATTAAATCAGAGTCAAAGCAGAAGATGTTACCTGCCTCCCTTGCCATCCTATTGCCAGGGCTGGGTAGCACCTCTGACTTGTCATGGCTTTATAGTTGCTGGCTGCTGGTACCTTGGCCTACTAGGAAGAATGTGTACAGGAGAGAGGGAAGGCAGGAGGAGACAGCAACTGGAACAGACTGCAGACAGGCAAATACTGGAAATACTAGCAGTGAAAAGATGGGCACATAGAATAATATTTTAACATGGGGAAGGAATGAAAGGCTCTGTACAACGAACAGATGTTTTTCTTTCTCATGTAGGGTGACCAAAAGCTGCTGTCCTTCACGGCTGTCTGCCAGGCTGATGGCACATGGCATCAACCCATGCCCCGCTGTGAAAGTGAGTGATCTGAGAACGGGGATTATATCCCCTGCTGTGGCTTTCTTCCTCCAGCAACATGGGAAGTTCAGCCTCTCTGACTCAATTTGTCTATGTCATTAGCCTCATGGATATGCTGTCTGGAAGGACCTGTGGAGGTCCACCATTGATTCACATTTTTCTGCTTGCAAAAATTAAAATTTCTTTCCTCCCTTACAAAAATTCAAATTTTTTTCCTCCCTTTTATGCAAAAATGCATAAAATAACACTCCAAAAATTGCCATGATGTTGCAACATCTAAAAGGAAAATAATCTAGTCTGGGATGTATTTTGGAATAACCATTCTTTGCCCACTGTCCTAACTGGTCCTTCCCATCATGGCCCCAGTGCCAAGATTTGCAGGCAGTCTGTCTTTGATTCATCTTCTCTTCTCTTCTCTCCTCTCCTCTCCTCTCCTCTCCTCTCCTCTCCTCTCCTCTCCTCTCCTCTCCTCTCCTCTCCTCTCCTCTCCTCTCCTCTCCTCTCCTCTCCTCTCCTCTCCTCTCCTCTCCTCTCCTCTCCTCTCCTCTCCTCTCCTCTCCTCTCCTCTCCTCTCCTCTCCTCTCCTCTCCTCTCCTCTCCTCTCCTCTCCTCTCCTCTCCTCTCCTCTCCTCTCCTCTCCTCTCCTCTCCTCTCCTCTCCTCTCCTCTCCTCTCCTCTCCTCTCCTCTCCTCTCCTCTCCTCTCCTCTCCTCTCCTCTCCTCTCCTCTCCTCTCCTCTCCTCTCCTCTCCTCTCCTCTCCTCTCCTCTCCTCTCCTCTCCTCTCCTCTCCTCTCCTCTCCTCTCCTCTCCTCTCCTCTCCTCTCCTCTCCTCTCCTCTCCCCTCTCCCCTCTCTCCTCTCTCCTCTTCTCTGTAGTTGTGAACTGTGGCAGCCCTAAAAACCTGACCAATGGTGTATTCAGCTACCTTGAGGAGTCTGCAAACAACGAGTACCAGTCAGTGATCTCATACCAGTGCAATGAGCCCTATTACCACATCGTCACCGGAACGGGAGGTGGTAAGTCCTGATCCACACAGACACTGAAACCTGTGCCTGGAAAGCCCTCTCACATTACCAGTTAGAATTGTCTCTTCTCCTCAGGCTTAGGCCAATGCTTTCCTCCTGTGAAGACTCTCCAGTCTTTTCTTAACCCTGCAGCATATCTCTGGAGCCTTCTTATTTCAGCCTATTCCCACCCTGCTTCGTTCTCGAAGCCCATCACGTCCCTCTTCCATGCTGTCCTTAACTTTTGCAGAAGGTCTTATTCCCTCAGCTGTAGTCATGGTTCACTCTTTTCTAGTGGACTTCTTTCTTTTCTAATGGATTGCATTCTTTCACTGAAATTTGAGGCAAGGTGTCTGGGAATCACCAAAATTCACAAAACTCACAGCATCAGTCCAAATTGCTACAGAGGCAAATAAATAAATGCACACTCTGCTCCACTGTAATGCTGTTTAGCTCTTTGTAATGTTGTTCAGCTGCAGAGATATCTAAGAGAGAGCTAAATAACTTACAGAAAAACGATACTTACAGAGAAATCTGTTTTAATGCAGCAGGTCAGAAAAATTAAGTCATCATTCAAAACCATTCACATGTCTTCTTTTTACACCCATGACGTTACTTGATGATGCAGGACCTGTGATTCCGAGAACAGCATCATGAGTTCATGATTTCCCTGCCTTGGCTGCTCATTTAGCCTCCATAAACCAAAACAAATAAAACATTTTAATTTGAATCAGTTTCTGGATACAGTTACCAGCATGGACACACGGTTGTGCTGCATGCTGGAGAGAGGTGACACATTACTAAATAGTTTTTAAGTTGGTATTAATATTCAATTCGATTATTCTTGCATCGGAGTTTAACTTCTTCGTGTAGAGTCAGAGCTCAGTCTCATCAGGAAAAAAATCAGGAGCAAGTAAGTATCAGCTCCAGCCAAATTCTGATGAGGAGTCATCATAATTTAGTCAATTTTGAAAGAGAACAGCAAACACTTTCTTAGAAGTATTTACTGCTGTGCTAAGACAAATTGTATAAAAATTATTTTTAGTCACCAGCACAAACTTTCTAAGAAAAGCAAGACTGTTGGAGGTAGTGGAGGTTGTGTTGAGAGGTGACATGTGAGTTTAGCTGACCTGCAGCTTAGGCTCAGAAATAGATACTGAGCATGTACAGTAACTGACTTATCTGGTTCTCATTTCTGGAACAAACCACCTTGTCCTACTCTCTACAAACTACCAGAAGCTTGAATCTAAAATCCATGCTTTTACTTCTTCTCTCCCTTCTATGGGCTAAATAAGGTCAGGCAGTGCTCTGTACATCTGTGGACTCAATGAAGATAAGACTTAACGCAGATGGTCCTTCAGGCTTTTCTTCTACAGGAGCAGTGCCTGATCTTTACTGCTCCCCTGGAACTGGGATGCTTCGAGATGTACAGATGGAAACATTCCATACCCTACCACAGGCAGCTTTTCCCAGGAAAGAGTGCTTTGGGATGGAAGGGCTGAGGAACCTCTTGAAAATACTTCTATTGTATTCTGTTGTATTCTATTGTATTCCATTCCGTTCCATTCTGTTTTCGCACCCCATGCCTGCAGGCTTGGGTCTCATTTCCTTCCGTCTCATCCTACAGACAGATTCACCTGTTCTCCTGAGGGAACCTGGCTGGATCAAGATGGCCAGAAGAGAATTCCATCCTGCTTGCCAGGTCAGTAAAAACTCTGACTTTGTCTGGTATTTTCTGACTCATGCTCACAGTCAGTACAGAACTGGGACAACATGCAAGGGAGGGGAGTGAGTATAACGGTATCAGTGAGGGACATCAGGGAAGACTACCCAGAAAGCCAAAATAAGGTGAAATTAAACAGTAATGATGAAGAAAGAGAGAGAAAAGCTAGGACAACAAAGGGTGTCATGTTCTTGTGTTTCTTCACAGTGTGTGGGAAGCCAGTGCATCCCGTTATTGAAGTCCAGCGGATCTTGGGTGGCAAATCAGCAGGGAGAGGCAATTTTCCTTGGCAGGCTCTGACTCACATCAATGGACGAGGGGGTGGTGCACTCCTGGGCGATCGCTGGATCCTGACCGCCGCCCACACCATCTTCCCCAAAGGAGGAGTACGGAACAATGTGAGTCTGGAGCAGCTGGCAGAGGAGACTGACATTTTCCTCGGCCACACCAGTGTAGACGAGCTCCATAAGATGGGTAACCACCCTGTACGTAGGATCTTTATCCATCCTGATTACAACCCTAAAGATGAGCACAACTTCAACGGGGACATAGCCCTGCTGGAGCTGAAAAACCCAGTAACCTTGGGGCCTACACTACTGCCCATCTGTCTTCCAGAGACTACCAACACCTCTTTCTACATGCACGGGCACATGGGCTACGTGAGCGGCTTTGGTGTGGATAAAAACCGCATCTCAAGCAACTTGAAGTATGTGGGCCTACCAGCTGTTGCTCGAGACAAGTGTCAGAGTTGGCTGGACAGTAATAAGAAAGGCATCCCTATGGTTTTCTCTGAGAACATGTTCTGTGCTGGCTTCCTCGAAGGCAGGCAGGACACCTGCCAGGGGGATAGTGGGAGTGTCTTCACAGTGTTAGACAGGGAAAGCGGTCGCTGGGTGGCTACCGGCATAGTTTCTTGGGGAATCGGCTGTGCCACAGGCTATGGCTTCTACACCAAGATCCTCAGCTATGTGGACTGGATCAATGGGATAGTAAAGGACAGCTCCTAGGTATTGCTGTCCTAGTAACTGAAGCATCATTGGTAGCAGATCCGTTTCATATCCAAAGCTTTTGATGATATCCCAAAGGCTTTTCAAACACGCAAAGCATGTAACCTTCATCACGAGCACTTCTGAAAGCTGCTGTCCTGTTTGATTGTATCACTGGCACCTTGGGGGTGCCTTTGTGGATGTTCTGGTTCATACAAATCTTATAACTGGATGAAGCCCTAATCGTATCAGGAAATCTCACGATAGCAAACATGTTATGGTTTGAAATGCTGATGATGTCATGAGACTACTGCAGTCTACTTTTGTACTCTCTTTTGTGGAAAGGTTGCAGGGAAGAAGACTTCCTTGAAGGATGGGGTGGTTTCTGCTGAGTACAGTGTGCACAAGCCCATTGGCATCAGTGAGATTCTATGAATATTAAAATACTTGCTGGATAAACTGGGTGTTTTATGTTTTTTTTGTCTGTTTTTAACAACAACTGAATATTTCTCATCACTGAAAGCAACTTATGTACTTTATATAGGGGTTGCTTTACCTACCACTAAAGTGTTTCAGCCCTGCAATGGCCTGTGGCAGCTGCTTATCTGAATACAGGAGTTAGATCCCACTCTTAGCTTTCTCCTCTTCAAGCTGAACAAACTCAGTCTTTCAGTATATGCCATCTGTGCCAGTTCTCTGATCATCTCAGTGGAAGGATGTCCGTGAGTGATACAGGACCTTCCAGAGCGGGAAGTACTTCTAACGCGTCAGGTGATATTGCTTCCCTAAATCAAGAGAAGGTAGTGTTTTGGGAGAAAAATCAAGCTTTGTTTCTTAACTAACTTGATGAAATTGAAAAAAATAAAGCCTGAGGGCAGGTGAATGAAATTATTTTGAAGATGTCTGTTCTCTTCAGCTTAATTCAGGAGTCTGAAATCCTCGTTGCTGGTAATGGTTGATCAGTGAGATGGAACCATCTCAGAAGAACTTTATAATGACTCTTAGGTAGTGAAGTGAGGTGAGGTACTACAAGTTCCAGCTTGACGGAAGCTGGCATGGTCAGAATATGATTAGACACTTGATTTAGGAGATTTCAAGGAGAACTAGGTCTAGACTGAGAAGACGAAAGGCATTATAGACACAATAGCACAATTGCACAAAGGGCAGTTTGGACATTCTTTAATGCTGTTAGATATTCTGAACAGTACAGGAAATACATAAATCAGAAACCAGGCTATGAACCTTCCCTAAGAACCAGCAATTATTCTCTCTTGTCTTCAGTGAAACCTCCCTGTCAGGTTTCAATGAAGCACAGCTAGGTCTTCTCCAAGTGGGAAAAAATAGGATAGAAAAAATTTAAAGGAAGCAGGATTCTCTTTAATTCAGAATAATGTCTTCCTTTTACACTGCTATGAGTGGAAGAAAGAGACTTTCTCTTCCCAGACATGATGGCAGTGGGAGAAACAGATCCATACTCCTGACTCTTCAGTCAGCATAGACATGATGGGTTATATTGTGTTATATATTCCCATTATATACACAGAGTGAACAAGGTCACAGCCAGCCCAAACATGCAGCCATTACCTTTAGAAAGGGTGACTGTGCTGAAAGAAACAGCTATTTCTGCTAAGCTTCCTCACCCTCGTGCTTGCTCATGGTCTCTCTAATCCAGTCCAAGTAACGCACCACCTTGGTGTAAAGACCAAAGGTGCCACATTTTGGCCCCCAGGAGATGAGTCCTGCCACATAGTAGCGGGTGGCATTCAGAGGATCCTGGATGGCATAGGCTCCACCACTGTCACCCTGACAGCTGTCCTTGCCACCACCAGCACAGATCATATTGTCGGTGAATATGTAAACGACGGAATCATCGGAGCCCTCTGGTTTCACAGATCGGCACTTGTCCATGTTCACCACGGGAATCTGGGCCTTCCAAAGATCAGCAGGGAGTCTTCCTCTCTCTCTCCGGCCCCATCCAGCAATGTAGCCTAGAGTCCCTTCTTGCAGCTCATATTCGGGTGATTTACCAGGAAGACAGATGGGTGAGATGTTTGGACCCATCTTCACAGGATCCCTCAGCTTCAATAGTGCAATATCATTATCAAAATCAATCCTGGTTTCTGTGGGCTCCTCCTTCCAATCAGGGTGGATGAATGAAGCTTCTGGGATCAGCTTTTCAGCTTCCCACTTCAGAGATTCTCTACGAACATCAATTACCCCAGCATACATGGTGGGCTTGTCATATCCCTCCAGCACGTGAGCTGCAGTCATCACCCATCTGTCAGAGATGAGCACACCGCTTGCTCTGGGATCATTGAAATACACCTGCCAGGGAAAGTTGCCCTTTTCTGCACGGGTGCCTCCAAAAATCCTTCCTGTGTCTCGGATGGGATTACTAGGAACCCCACAGACTAGAAAAAAAAACAAAGAGGAACCAATGGGAGAACTAGCAGTTACAAACAGGAGGTTCTTTGGTACCACTAAAAAAAGCCCGTAGTCCCTTCCATCCTGTGTCCTCTAAATAATTTTTGAATCTCAGTAACCATGTTTATATTCTATGCCACAGAGCTTGCAATTAGTATTTACAGAGAAATCAAAGAAAATTCTAGAAAAAATACTATCAACACTCAATTTATACTTAAAATGCTCATTCTCAAATTCAGTTTTCTGGAAAGCAGTTGTCACCCTGACAGTGTTAGGTATGTCAAAGCTCACAATTTAATTGCCTTACAGTTAGTACGTTTCCTTTGCTGAATTACGCTTGTCAGATGAAGGGATTGTCTTTGAAGAAATACTTGTTTGAGTTCTTAGAAACATGACACTGCTATTTAAATTTTAATTTAATGAATTAGTGAATTCCGATAGTCTCAGGTTAAGAGTTCAGGTTTGTCACTGATGTTTTACCATTCTTCCTCTCCATTCTCTAAGTATGTAAAATCTTAAGCAGTGAGGGATCTTCTGGGTGCAGACATGCTTCATGCTTTTTGAGCAAAATGTTCAGTAACATTTTGCAGAATGTTAATGATAAGGACATAAATAAGACTGGTCATTCTGACAGAGCTAGGAAATTGATTTCTTACCACATTGCCTTGTTTGCATTGAATCCTTAGTCAGAAAATCAGACTAGCCAGCAGATATCTTCTAATTTGCAGGAAGCAGAATTTGTTAAAGAATTTCACATAATTTAGGCTGGAAGATACCTCTCAGTGCCTTTAATTTGACCTGTTCCACCCTAACTGCCCTCCCCTCTGCCCTCCTAACTCCAAAGCCATGTTACTCAGGGGCTTTGACAGGTAACTTCTGCTCATCTCCCAGGATGGTGATTAGCCAGCCTCTCTGGACAGCAGTTCTAGCACTCTGGGGGAGCATTTTTCCTTAAATACAATCAGCATTTCCTTTGTTGCAACTTGAGCCTGTCATTGTCTTTTATTGCTATGTCTCACTGAAAAATATCTGGCTTCATATTCTTTGTAGCCTCCTCATAGATAGGAAATTCCCTGAACTTTATCTTACAATTTGCCTTTTTCACTGTGTACTTGTATAGTCACTGTCTGAGCTGTGACTAAACTTTTAAGAGAGTTGAATCTCCCCCACCTGGATCTTGTACTTTGCCAGGGAGGATCTGCAGCTTTGGAGGAACAGGCATCATGTACAACTAGGCCAAGTCATGCTGCGTCCTCTAAGAGGGTAAACTGAACAGTAAACAGGTTTTAAAATTCCCTCTATCAGCTGGAAGTTAAGAAAATAAAAATACAGAGATGAAAGAAGCAATGTTCTTCATATGCTGCATGCACATACGATTTTTGGTAGTACCTGGGACACATTTTGGTGGCTTTGTTCCCATCTCTTCATTGACCCATTCTCCACTGGCTGAGCACTGATATATCACTTGGAAAACACAAGAGAAAAAGAGTTCCAAAAGGATACAATTAAGATGAACACAGGGTAAATAACACTACTGTATATGATATATCAACCTTCTTATTTCCAAAGCAAGCACAGCATGGTAAACATTGCTGTTATTTCCTGACCAGGGTGCTTCTATCCCTTTTTGGAAGAAACCTCATCTAACAGATTTCTCGAGTTCTTTACTTTTCCACCAGAACTCTGTGCTACATGCGACAAAACCTCCATGGTTCACTCACAAGGCAAATGGAGAGAGGATTTATGAATGCACTTAAGGTCAACAGCCCAGGCATTGCTAGAGTGCATTAAACACAGAGGCAGGGCAAAACTAATGCATGCAACCCCACACAGTCTTGACCTGATGGGTTAAAATCCCAGCCCCATGACAGTGCCAGAACCATTTCTTAGGCCTTTAAACAAAGGAATATGACTGTGTAGCAGAGGCAATGCTCACCATCGCCTTTGTTTGCTAGGGTGTAGTAGGGAGCCTCACACTGATACCGGACAGCGGCTGTGTACACAGGATCGTGCAGTTCGGAGACGTATGAGGTTTGGGCATTGTTAACAGCAGGGGGATCACCACAGTTCACAGCTGTAGAGAAGAAACAAAAAGGATCAAATACAATCAAAGGGGCACCCTCATTCAACAATATGAGTATTCTGTATTATGAGGAACCACTCAGCTTCTCTAATCCCTATACAGTCATGGGGGCTCACTTCTTCTGTCCCTTCAGCATGCTCACATTCCAGTACTTCAGCATTCTCCTAATGTGGAGATAAAGTGGATCTAGAGCCTAAACACTCCATTCCAGTTGCCTTCCCACAATACAGATAGAGGTCACTTACGGACACAGCTCAAATGGGAGTTGCTCCATTCACCATTTTCCTGACAGCCAGAGAGAAAACTTGTGATGCTATCTCGTTGCTAGGAAAAAGAACGCGTGATCCATGTAAGTCTCTGGACATGAAACACATCTGACACAGGTGCTCCAGTGGAGGGGCTTCAAAATACAGAAGTGCCTGGAAGAGGTTTCCTCTTACTACTACTGTGCTGAAAACTTTGAGTTCCCAAAGGTACTCAGGACTCCTAATGGGAATGGCCTCAAGAGGTTATTGAGCAGGCCAGAGGGGACATAAGTTTTTTAATTTCACTTACCCTCACAATTTCGTAGCCTTCCACACAGGTCACCTTCACAATGTCCTTTAAGATATACTTGTCCTTCTTTGGGTCAAGAACAGCGTTGGGGATGACACTCATGGGACAGGTTACAGCTTTGAAAAGATAGGTTGAAATCAGTGATGAACTGGTTCCAGATTTACTCTCCTTCCAGCTCCCAACTTCTTTCTCCCCAGTGATTTTTTTCCTGTAGTAAGTAGGCATACTCTTACTCAATACCAGCAGCTGTGAACATGTTAACATGCTGTTGTGCCATGAATGTGACCTGGGACAAACTCTGTCCCTAACTCCGTAGCAGAGTGACCACATTCCCAAGCGTTTACTCACGGTCCCCATAGTAGCGTATTTTCCAGCCTTTGTGTTGTGTGCCATGGTCTGTTTGGAAGATTATGTCAAGAATGTTGTTCCTGGTTTTGATTTCAGGAGGACCTGGGAATTTGCTGCCACAATAGGGACCAAAATGTTGTTTTCCAGAGACAATCTGGGAAAATAAGAACAAGAATAAATGAGAAATGCCAATCGTATTGAGAGAGCTATTAAAATATGCACTCAATATATACATATTCAACTGTATTCCCACAAATTTCAAAGGGCAACATAACTGAAAATAAAGTTAAGCAGTCCCAAAGCCTTCAGAAAATGAGGAGATTGATGGGAGATTCAGAGCACCCTGACTCCTAAGCTCCCTAAGCTGCACACCTACTGTTAAGCTGTCGTGGCAGGTCCCGTTTGCGTCGGCTGGTTCCACGTCGAAGTCACCGCTGCGTATGGTCAGCACCACGAAGTAGCCTGGGCTCACAGCCACCCGGTAGTCACACCGGGAGTTCTCTGGGTACAGGTTGGGATAGTTGGGGCTGGCAATCTCCCCTGTTGGCTCAGTGAAGACATTTCCACTGCAGTTCACTAGGATTAAGGAAGGAACACGAGTAGGATTCAGAAAGGAAATGGTCCACGTGTGCACCTGACAAGCTCTCCCTCTTCCACCACATTCCCAGTCTGCCCAGCTGTCTGCAATAACCATGTCACAACATTGCATCTTCCCAAGAAACTGAAGGCAGGGCCATTCTCTATCCAGTTTGCCAGAGCCTTTAACTCCTTTTTACCCTCCACCTGATATTTAGGCTTCCTTTCCTCATGCTCAGGTCCTCATATTATACTCCTTTCAACATGCACCGTTTGTGATCTAGCAACTTTTTGATTCAAGACAAGCAGGTCCTTGGTGATTTTTGTGTCCTTATGGAACTTCCCTGTTTTATCAAAGATTTAAAGATTCACAGATATCAGTATGCTAAGAAGGGTCTCCATTACAGTCTTTAAAGAGTGTCGTTTAGTAATTTCTTAATTTTCTTGACACAGAAATAAAAATAAAATTGTTAAGAATATCTTAATAGAAATTTCCTAAACCATGATCTACTGCAGTTCAGATTTACAGTGGGATGGGTTTTTTCCCCCAAAATATACCTGTCCCAAATGGCTGAGAAGGTTTATAAAGTCTTCCAAGTGCAATTATCTCACTTGGCCTAAATTAAGTCTTGCTGTTGACAACAGCTCATGCATATCTCTTACCTCCACATGTTTTGTTATCTTCATAGAGGAAATAATCTGGTGGACAGCTACAGAAGTAACCTCCAATATAATTATTACAGTAATGACTGCAAGGTTCATCCACAAAATCCATACACTCATCCATGTCTGCAAGTGTGAAAAGATGAATCAGACAAATCAGGAGAGGGCCCTGAGTGCAGGAGAAAGTGAAGCAAACACTAGTGGACAAGAAGAAAAAGGCATCTCTAAGATAGTATTTATACTGGCCATACTGGAATGCAGGTCTGTCTGCTGGGATCTCTTTAAATAAGGCATTTCTATAAGGAAAATCCTTCTGCCAGCTTTCCTCCCAGCCTGGACATTAGAGATTCAGAGGAGGCTGTTTTAACCTTACCCACAGCAATGTAGTAGGCAGCAAAACCAGTGAAACGCTCCTCATTGGAAAAGTCTGACTGAAATGTCACGGTGAGAGTGTTGTAAGGGACATGAAATTCTTCAACAATCCAGGAGCCAGGGGCACGAGGTTTCTTCTGCCCGCAAAGCACACCTTCAACATAACCACCAGACAGGATCTGCAGAAGAGTTGAGAGACACCTCAACTCATTACTGCAACATGTGGAATTACCAACACTTGGATCTTTCAGCTTTTAGGTCCTAAGGTGCATGGAGCCCCTGGACAACCAGTTTCATGATATTCATAAGACACTTGAAGAGTGCTCCCTCCTACTGACTTCCCAGTGAAATACTTAATTTCTCAGATACAAATTAATCCATATAGCTTGCTGTTAACATCCTTTCTTCAGGCCCACTTGTACAAAATAAAAAACAAACAAAACCCACTGCGTTTCAAAGCAGCAAAATCAACCATGACAGTCCACGGAGCAGCCTAACAGGCTTATTGGTGTGTTGCAGAAGGACACAGGTTATTACAGAGCACACACATCCTTCTGTCCCACCTTGATCCTCCTCAAACTGTCCTGGTGCTGCAATTGACCTTACTGCCCCTTTTCATACAGAGCTATGGCAGGATAGGATGGTCTTGTTTCTGTCTGTTTGTGTTGAAGTGCCTGATCTTTTGTGCCTTGTGGGACAACACAGAGCAGATCTAGTTTTAAGAAATCTGTGATAGACAGATCATAAAAAACTGTGGTGCAAGGGACCACATCACTTTATCTGAGTGGCCGCTATCCTTACACAGATGGATTGTTTTTAACCTCCACCCTTAGCAATCAATTTCTGATTGCAATAAACTATCAATGTCCACTCATGGATTAATTCTTAATAATTTCAAGCACAGACAACCATTGCCCTAAGAAAATGGTCCTTTTACACCTACACTTCACTGGTTAGAGTATGTCTTGCAATAGGGAGGAGTCAGTGATGTCTAAGAAGGCTTTTCCTAGAAAATAGGAGAAACATGGGGAGGAGACTGTAGATACTCAGTTGGCAGACAATGCTCACATGGTTATAAAGCAAACTTGAATCAATTTGGTGACTGCTAGCAGAGATACATCCCGTCATTTGGACTTCTTGGAGTTCAGAAGAGGAAGGCTGTGCCTAACTCTTCTCCCAGCCCTGAGCTTTGTGCACAGCTTTGCTGTTCTGTGCTCTAACCTGCCTTCTTGTCTTTTTCTCACTTGAGGACGCTGACAGTACCTTCACAAAGTCATATTCGCAGTCCTGCGATGGTTCAAGATCCAGATGTGTGAAATAAAGGTGAATACCATATCCCGAAGGGACCTGGATTTGCCAAGTTTCATTCGCATCATTGGGATACCCCTGAGGATAATTGGGTGACAAGATCTCTCCATACATGGGAGCCACGTCAGCCCAGACGGGGAGACAGAAGAAGACAAGGGACCTGAGAAAAGAGAAGGGAAGGTGACATCGCAGTAGGACTCTCCATGCACATCATGTGTGCACAGCCCCAGTGAACAAGCTAGACTTTGGCTGCACAAAAAAAGCAGCAGGGCTCCTGGCTCCAGAATTTCAGTGGCCAGTGCTGTGGCTGTGTGAGGCTTGTCTTTCTCCTGTAGCTTTATAGACAGGAGTAAAACCTCAGTCATGCTCTCTGCTTCTCTCAGTCTCTGTAAGAGCTGGTAAAGCTGCAGGAGATGAACAAAGGGATCTTAAGTCCTCTTCCTTACTCATTGCCTAGTTCTGGAGGCTATTGGGGCTATAGATACATTCAGATTTGAAAATCAGCAGTCTTACAAGGAAAATACATGATTTATAGAATGGAGCTACTAATAAACCTTGAGATTTAATAACTTACCACATCTGGAAAAAGCCGTTCTTCCTTTCTGAAAACCTTGAGGAACTGGACTTTGGAGTTACTCTCTGGGACAAAAAACTGTGATTGGTTAATGTTGCCTGTGCGTCTGTGTTTCTGCTAAGCAGGTCAAAGACCCTAAACCCCCCCGCCCCCCTTGGTCAAGGGTTTGCCTGAAAAGCAAGTTTATATCTCTGTCCCTTCCTGCACAGAGCAAACCCAAGCATCAAGAAGGGAGGCTAAGATCCATAAGGATAAAATCTCTGTCTTGGTACTCATCCAGTGCTCACACTCTCCCCTTATGACCATCAGTGAATCCAGACCTCATGCAGGCGCATAGCAAATTAAGGCAGAGAACATGTCCCCCAGAGGTACCGAATCCATTCTTCCCAGCACCTCAAAAATCATGCTAAGACCCTGAGGTTGGGAAGCAGCTTGTTCTGGCTCTTCTAGCTGTCAGACAACAATACTAGGGAATATCCTCCTTCTCATTTCTAATGCCTGCCATATTTACCTTCTCCCCATAGGTCATGTCTGATTTTCTTCGCTCTTCCCTTCTCTTTTCTTTCTCTCTTTTTTCTTCCTGTGCACACCCTCCTCCGAACGCACCCAAAGCTGAGGTCTGGGGAAGGGAGATCTAATTCGCTATATCGCAGCACCCTCTATCTGTGGGATGCAGATTCCCAGATTTCCCTCTAGCGCGAGATGCCGGCTTTGAAAGTTCTCGGCAGAAAGGGGAATTCCCAGACAGAGTTGCACAATCCTGTTGGCTGAAGCTGCTGTGGGGAGAGCACCGACCTGGTTGTATTTTCGGGAAATCAGATGACTTTGAGGAAAAGGGAGGGGAATAGAGTTTTCGCCTGCCTTCCCTCTCCTCTTCTTTCCCCTCCCTTTTTAAAATTGGGAACAACATCCAAAGGTCATAGAAAATGGAGAGTCCAATGCTTCTGCATAGAAAACCCTGCTTGATCATCATGCCCAGAAATCACCTTGGTGGAGTTCAGTCTTAGTGCAACCTGATGGCCACAGAGATGCTGCTGCTGCTCCTCATTGGACACTTTGGAGATTCTTTTTTAGGGGAAAAATAAAACAAAAATAGTGGCCTGCTCAATGCTGTGCCTCTCGGAGGCTACAAGAAGAAGTAGGTTTTGCTGGGTTCAGTATGGGGACACATTTAGGACTAGGAACATATTTTTCATTTATCAAGTGAGCTTCATGTAAGAAAGAGCATGTTCATCATGTTGATGTTCATCAGCCTTAGTCCTGCAGCAAGTTAGATATAAAATCCTTGGAGAAAGGAGTTCGAAGACTTAAACCAGATAGGACCCTTAGCCCAGCCAGTGCCCACAAGCCAAGACCAAAATACAAACTAAAATATTTGTCACTAACACTCTAGAAACCCCCTCCTCACAAACCAGCTGCACTGGGACTGGACTATAAATGAAAACCTACAATTCCATTACAGCCTCTACCCATTACAGCCAGCACAGCACACTTCAGAGCTTGCTTTAGACAGGAAAAAAAAGTGCTTCAAGTTTCAAGAGGCCGTAGGCAAAGTGCATTAGCAAAGCCCATCTGAAAGAGTCCTTTATATTGTCAAGGGAGAGAAACACCTCCAGATGAATCATAACTGTCTTCACTGTAGTCAGGATAAAGGCTTTGCTTGAAGAACATGCCTATTCTCTTTTCTTTGTCAAAATGAGAATGGAAAGAGAAAAAAAATAGAGTGTCATCTCACTTCTGATGTCTCTTGGGAGCACAGCTTGATGTTTTGAACTGGAATTTTGAGAACCAGGGAAACAGCGATGAAAGATACACAATAAATCACAGGGAGATGTTTTCTCCTCTGAGCTGTGCAATGTAAAAACCCTGTCAGGGATTCTTCAAGCCACAATCATATTTGAAAATGGGCATGGTGGAAATAAATTGAGTGTGAACTAATATATTATGCATGTCATTTTATTGCAAGGGAATTCTGTATTTTCATATAAACCTGAATCAACTCATCTGTAGCAGTGGTAGATAAATATGTGTATGAATATTAATAATTCTTTAGAAATTAATTAATAAATACTTATTATTAATCAATTAATTTCTATTAATTAAGAAAAAGATTGCTGAAGATAGTTAAAGTAGCTGCATTTTATCTGGTCACATATCTGCATAATGCTAACTATTTATGCAGAAGACTGGTAATATTGATATATATTTACACTGAATACATATGCAACATTTGATTGCATTTTCTTAATTCCATACTGGTTTTCTCAACTCTTAAGATGAAAGAGCTAGGTAATATATTTCACAATTCACTGCAACTATGTCAGATAACAATTTAAAAGTGACAAAATCATGCCATTAAGGTTAATAAGTGATAACACTAAATTCACCAATATGATATAATTCTGCTCAGAGGCATGCACATTCTCTTAAATTCCTAAATTACATGACCACATACTACTTTTCCCAAATTGCATAAGACAACCCTTTTCTTAAAATGACTCAGAGTTGTGTAGCTGTAACCTTTCTGCCAGATGTTATGAAGCTCAGTAGTGTTCCAGGTTTCATAAAACTGCCATTTAAAACAGGGTTGACTGTCTTGTCTTCCCCCAGGAAGTTGGGAAAAAAAATCTTTTCCCAAGTTCTTAAGAAAAGCCACACACATCTCCATCTGGAAACACTGAGTCAGTGCATTAAAAAAAGGGCATAAACATCAAAAGGGAAAACAACATTAACTAAGTGAATCGAGGGAGTATAAGTAGCAGGGAATCAAGGATATAGAAGTAAGAAGTAAAATATCCTCAATTTACCAAGACCTTGGCAGTACTTCGCCTGTTTCCCATTCTGCCAATTAGAGGGTTCTGTGGGTTTCTTGCACAGTGCACTTCCCACCTCCTACCTGTGACCCAGGCCAGTTTTGTTGCCAGTCATTAAACTGGGAGCCTTTGATAAACTCCAGGAAAACCTGGCAGTGCAGGTGTGTTCTGGCTGAGAACTATCCAATACAATTCGCTGATTTCCACCTCTGCAAACAGTACCAGGGGGATTTTCACCAGAGTCTGCTCACCTCTCTTATTCCCTCCATCACTGAGTCTCACTGCAAAGCTTCCACCATCTCCCAGTAAAGCCTGGGACTTGGGAACACTCTGCTCAGTGCACTGTACCACACTGAGATAGATGCCTGCTGCCTTCTGACTTCCTTCCCCTACACCCCTGGGTGTTCCATCCATTACAGTAAAATATTCCTAAATACTTAGGCTTACTTCCACTGAATTATGGAATGGTTTGGGTTGGAGGGGACCTTAAAGGTCATCTAGTTCCAACGCCCTTACTATAGGCAGGGACACTTTCCCTTGGACCATGGAGGGGGGCTCAGAGACACATCCAACCTGGTCTGGAACACTTGCAGTGATGGGGCATCCGCAGCTTCTCTGGACAACCTGTGCCAGTGCCTCACCACTCTTACTGTAAAAAAATTTTCTCCTAATATCCATTCTAAACCTACTTTTCTTCAGGTTAAGGCCATTTCATCTTGTCCTATCACTACTTGTCCTTGTAAGAGGTCCCTTTTCCAGCTCTCTTGTAGCCCCTTTAGGCACTGGAAGGCGCTATGGTGAGTAAGGACCCTTCTCTTCTTCAGGCTGGGCAACCTCAATTCTCTCAGCCTCTAAACTGCTTGACTGTGAACTGCCGTGGCGACACTCCCGCGGCAGGAGAACCCGCCGGTTCTCCTGGACTGAAGTCCCGGCGGCACCGAGAGGAGGCAGCAGAGACCGGCGGGCCCCGTGGAATCCCGGGCTCGAGAGTGCCCTGCCCAGCCCCAGAATGGATGTCGGGGGGTGACTCCCCCGATCCGCCCTGGGTGACACCTCCTGGGCTCGGCACGGAGCGTCCGAGCCCACCCATCGCGACCGGGGGCCACGAACTGCAGTTCCCTCGCTTCGTGGAGCAGGGGCGGGGGAACGGAGCCGGCGGTGCCTGAGAAAAGGGGTCAGACATCACGCAGGACAAGAACAGATGGCCTCAAGCTGCCGTGGTTTAGGTTGGATATTAGGAGAAATTTCTTCTCTGAAAGAGTGCTCGAGCATTGGAACAGGCTGCCCAGGGAAATGGTGGGATCACCATCCCTGGAAGTGTTCAGAAAATCTGTAGATGTGGTGCTTAGGGACACGGATTAGCAGCGAACCTGGGTTAATGGTTGCACTCAGTGATCTTAGAGGCATTTTCCAGCCCTAGTGACTCTATGATTTACTTGTGCAATAATCTTCACAATGAAAAGGTGACATGATTTCAAGGATACTATTCCCTTCCTGCCTCCAATATCCACCAAATTCCAGTTTCTCCGTCCCTCTGGTTTGTGATTCGCCCATTCCTGGCTTTCTTTCCCCATTGGCTTCACAGTCACCTATTCATCCTTGTAATGAAAACTTATTTTCATGTCCTTCCCTGCCTGTTATTCCATGCAGTCTCCTTTCTCCCTCTATGCTCCATCTTTTGCTAATGATTATTTCTCTCCCCATGCTCTCTGTCCTTTTCCCTTGACATGGTTATTGACAGCAGCAGACTTTTGTCATATTTAATTTTATTTTGACTCTGGCTTTTCCAGCATCTTCCTCCTCCCCATCAGTGTTCAACCATAAGCCCACTGCCCAGGTAATCACCTCGCCCCAAGGAGCCAGCTCTTCTCTCATAGCCATTTCCATCAGGATAGGCTCCTGTGCCTACCTGGGAGAGGAGGCACTGGCACGGCAGGGCACAACATTCTGATTTCAGTTTCACAGCATACAAGAAATGGTCCTGCAAGGAAAGTCCTGCAGGAGCTCTTGAAGAAGCATCCGGGGTCTTGTGTGTCTGTGGTGTGTGGGAAAGCTGCATGAACCACTGGAACAATGTCAGTGGAAATGGATTTGCAGAAGCTTCAGCAGCTGCCATTCCCATCTTGCCACATTGAGCTTACGTGAACCTCAAGTTTCACATTAATACCCATGTAATGTTATGAAATCATGGTATATCTAAAGGACAGTAAATCAAGATTTTTGGCTACACCGCCTCCTATCAAGTATAACACTGTCTTGATTATTAAAATAATAGTACTACTGAAAAGCGGTGGTAGGCTCATCATGATCTGAGTCTCACAACCTACTCTCAGAGCTACTGTGTTCAGGCTCCAAGTGGCTATCTAGGGTTTAATCTAAACAGGTCAAATATAGCAACATCTCAAGCAACTGGAAACAATCTTGCAATGGAAATTGTTAGGCAACCTCAGAAACAGATGCTGCTTCTGAAACTCTTCTGTGGCAACAGTAAATTACAGAGTTAAGTGGATAATTTCTAGTCAAACCTGGCTTAAGGAGAGACAGACAGTTGGCGTGATCATGTAGAACTGATTTACTTAGGAAAGAGGCCTAAACACCATAAACACACAAATGAACGTGGAAATGAGAGATAGATATTCTTTGAAAAGCCAGTCCTTGGACTTTGCAAAAAATTTGGTAAATTTGTTCACTAATTAGAGTGGACAAACCCAGTAACCTGTTTGTAAAGTCTAACCTGACTGAGTCAGATACCCAGGAGGGTTTTTTAATCATTGCTATATATCTTGGCCTGCCACTCTGCACTTTACACTGCCTTCAGGGGACTTCTGGAGGAGAAGGCCAGGATCTCCCCATTTTCACACGTTTCCTTACTCCCCAGCACAAGAGAGGTGTGAACAAAATGGAAAGGGTGGATAGGTGGATAGGTGACTAGAGCTTTGATACTGAGAAATCTGGATTTGTTTAGCCTGGAAAGGAGAAGTAAGGTCTTTAGCCTGGTCTTCTAATTAAATGAGGTTTATGTGGCCATGCTGACAGTCAGTCCCTCTCCCAGTCAGATTTGACAAGAAATGGGATCTAATAGGTGCTAGTGCTGCTACCTAAAGGGTGGTGATAAGACAGATGGACCACGATAAAGAGGATGATTCAGCACTGGTTCAGGAGCCTAGGAAGTCTGGGAGCTCTCCAAATCTGAAAATGTACAGCAATTACCCAGGCAATGGCCTGAGCAAATGGCTCCAGCTTTGAGTCCTGCTTATGAGCTGCAGTTTGGATCAGAGAACTCCAGAGGTCCCTTTTTATGTGAACCTTTGTGTGAGCCTGTGTTTGCTCCTTCGGCTGAGTTCATCCAACCAAGTGACACAGCAGGAAAATGGTAACACAAACAAAGGAAGAGGATCATATCCGTTGCACCTGAAACTTTAGCTGAGAAGAACTTGGGGTGCACTCACGGACAGCTCCATGGAGGGACACACCTAAGAGAAGGCCATCCAGCAGCTGAGTTATGAGGAGTCTGTGTGGGCCTAGCTGCTGAGTGACTAGAGCGTCACAGAATCCCAGAATTGTTAGGGTTAGAAAGAACCTCTAGTCATCCAGTCCAACCTCCCTGCCAAGACAGGGTCACCTAGAGCAGGTGACACAGAAATGCATCCAAGAAGGGTTTGAGTATTTCCAGTGAAGGAGACTCCACAACCTCTCTGGGCAGCATGTTCAGTGCTCTGCCACCCTCAATGTCAAGCAGTTCCTCTTCATGGAGGTGGAACTTCTTGTGGTTTAGTTTATGGCCACTTCTCCTCGCCCTGTTGCTGGGCACCACTAATTCTGTGCCTGCCGCTCTGGCAGACTCGATCGTGTGCCACAGG
>VZRX01002853.1:36654-48131 GCA_013398075.1 Notiomystis cincta
TGTCCCGCTGCAGCCAATCGGGAGCCTCGCCCCGCCCCGCCGCGGCCCTGGCCCCGCCCTCTAAGGCGGTTCCCCCTATCATTGGCCGGCGGGGCCAGTCCGCGTCACCGCCCACTCCCGGGTAACCTTTGCCTTAGTGCGCGCAGGGCCCTGCCCCGCTGCCACCGCTGCCCAATGGCAGGCGCGAGGGGGCGGGGCCGGCCGCACCGCAGCCAATGGGCGCGCAGGGGGCCGCGCGNTTGAGTTACTCCTGTATCCCCAGAGAGCCGATGTGATGAACTCTCTCTGCCAATTCCCTCTTCCCCCCTCAGCTGGTGTTCAGGGCAGCAGTGGGGGGAAATGGGACAGAAGTGCAAAAAGCATGGAAGAGTGGGAAGGGAGATGGATGGCTTGGATAAGCCATTTTGTAAGGGAGTTTTGGAGCTGCTGTTTTGGAAGGGGAGAGCAGTCTGGATGTGCAAGAGGGAGGTTGCCAGGCTGTGGGAGCAGAGGGCCATGGTATGTGGGGCTGGCCAGAAAGCAGCCTGTAGCATGGAAACTGGCTCAGGACACAAAAGGAGGAAGGAACAGCAACAAGGAGGCAGGGAAAACCAAAAGAGGGGTGGCAGGAGGCTGAGGAAATGGGGAGCAGCAGCTTGGTTTGAGGAGGCAGCAGGTATACATCTGGACACACAAGAACATGGTGCCCTCTGGGATCTAGAAAGGAGTCCTGAAGTCCCCGACTCCAGGGCTCCCTCCCACGGGATTTGCAGGGATGGATAGGGCTTTAAAATGGCTCCAGCCTGTTAGCACTGTCAGACTGCCAGACATGTATTTAAATAACGTGACAGAGTTTCTCATTTCTGCTTACAGTAGTGACTAGACTCGGCCTTGCTTATTGGAAGCCTTCCATCCATCATACACTTCTCAGCAGAATGTGCATTTCATCACCTTTTATTACTGCTCCACATAAAACATGACCACCTCCTGCTGCTGTTACTCCATTAGTGCAGGTAGCAGAGCTCCATCCACTGCTCCTGACTTCAGCTAGGATGATGATAAGTAGTGTAGATGCCGCTATTGTGGTATGTGATGAATTTCCTTTTTTTTTTTTTGAGCAGGGTAAGAGAACACACAGGCTTGCAAAGTAGAGCAATAAAGTTACAAAATGCCAGAATTAAAGTGGCTTCTGGTATCCCAGTTCAGCACCTTGGGCACAAATGCCTTTAGAAATACTAATTGCATGTACAGACATGAGATGGGCAACGCTTCCTATGCCACTATGTATTGAGAGATATTATATTTACTGTTTAATATGTGGCAATGTTTATTCCATGCTTTGTGCAACTCACCTAGACAACAGAATTTAATTGAATCATGGTGTTCTGTGTGACACTTCTCACTGTACTACCAGAGTGCTTCACAAATGTTTGCTTCTCACTTGAGCCACAGATGAATAATCTGGAGGCATTCCTAGTTTAGACTAGGAGTTACCTTGCAGAAAATGCAAGGAAAAAACCCTTTCCACTTTTCTTAGCTGCTCCATATGAAATGCTTCTGACTGATTTTTTTTTTTTCTTTTTTTTCAAAAATACCAAATGCGTAGTACCAGTGGATTTTAGTTACAGCTTTGTGTACCCAGTAATTCACAAATCAGATGCAAATCCAAAGTTGCAGAGTTAAAAAGCAAGAGTATCTTACTGGAGGTCACCTGAGGAGCTCTGAAATTAAAGCTGAAAGAACTCATTGGGTTGGGAGTGGGACTGATATTTTTTGGACATTGTAATGGTATTAACCATAAAGTTTTTCCCTTCCCCCCCCCTTTTTTGTTTTATGATCTATCTTCTTGCCATGTTCATTGTATTTTTCCCAGAATTTGGAAATGAATCAGCGGCTAAAGTATGATTCACGTATTTCAGCATTACCCATCTCATATATTGAATGAGGCCAGAAATTGTAATCCTGTAATTTTTTTGTGCTTCAATGTCAGTTTTGCTATAATTATGTTCCTGTAAAAGTATTTTCTTCTGTACAGAGTAATTCATCTGGAGTTTGTCTCCCAAGATGCAAATGCAGTATCAGGAATTAACACCATGGCCTTTGTTGATAATGTAACATGTAAAGTAACATGTAAAGTACATATTCCTAATGACGTGTTCAAGAAGGCTGTAGTTTGGTTCAGGACAAATACTTGTCTAAAGTTATTTACAACTCTACCTTTTCTTTTTTGTTTGGTTTTTCTTTTTTTGTCTACTCAGGATATCCTTTTGCCTTGTTCCAGCGTTATTTCCTCTTCCAGAAGGAGGCCTACCTCATTCATCTCTACAATGTGTTCACAGGACTCTCAATTGCTTACTTCAATTTTGGTAAGATGAGTTTGGGAAGAGAGAGCTGCCTGGCCCAGGGCATGCTGTAATTTGGAAGACTCTGTAAGTGCAATTTCTATTTCTTATCTCTTTCTTTTTTCTGCCCACAGGGACGCAGCTTTTTCATTCCCTGATATGCGTCCTAATCCAGTTCCTCATACTGAGACTGATGGGTCGCACAATCACTGCCGTCATCACCACGTTCCTCTTTCAGATGGTAAACCCTCTTTCCTACTCCCTGGGTTTGTAGAAGAGAGGCCTCTGTTCAGTTTTGCGCTTCAGTAACAACTGTGGGTGGCAAAGTGGAGGCAGATCAAAACCAGCTGGGGGAATTAGTTTGAATAACCCAAACAATTGTTTCTTTCAGACATACCTTATGGCTGGATATTACTTCACAGCCACAGAGCATTATGACATCAAGTGGACAATGCCACATTGTGTCTTGACACTTAAGTTGATTGGTGAGTGACACCTCTCTTCTCTCCCTTGCACTCTGCAAGCTGTGCCCATCCCAGGGCTTCAAGTCACTGTTTCTCACCTCTAGGTCTGGCCATCGATTACTATGATGGAGGAAAAGATCCGGTGAGTTAGACACCATTTCTCCGTCATTCCATGCTGTTCCAGTGAGCTAGAGATCAGAAAATCAAGTGCAAAGGATGTGAGTTAGCAAGCTGCATTGTTAGGTAAAAGCCACAGCTGAGAGGTGAGCCTCTGTGAGTGCTTGAGGGCACTGAATTCTAGACTGAAACGAAATAATTTGGAACAGAGACAATAGGGATTAGAGATGGACAGAAGTTGTTTCAGCTATGTCAGAATATTACTCTGCCCCCTTCCAAATTCCCCATCACCTCCTTCCCCCAAATCTATTGCTTTAGATTCCCAATTCCTGATGCTCTGTGTCTTGTGGGTAGTGTACCTTTAACATGCAGACCATCAGTACTGGATCTCAGTTCCTATCTTCCTTTCCTTTGATTAGTCTTACCATGTCCTTCTCAATGGTTGCCCTTTACCATTTGTTAGGACCTTGTTTTTAGAGCAGATGAAACAGAGAAGTTGCATAGCACAGCCTGTGGGAGAGGGCACTACACATGCTATAGTCTCTCAGTCCTGCTTCAAGTCCCTGCATTCCCCATCTCCTGTTTGAGGCCTGACCAAGTCTGTAGCATCCATGGAATCACTGCTGACTTCAAGAAAATGAGGTCAAGCTGAAACTTCTAAGATGAAGCTTCAAGTATTTAAAGACAATTTTTGCATCAAGAAATAGGAATTGTAGCACAATAAAGTCTTGGGAGAGTACATGAAATTGCAGTCAGGGGCTGGAATAGGTGCTTCTACTATGCCTACTCTGCTGCCAGGGATGCATGTCAGTGGATCCCTTCCATGTTTGGGGCTTATTTGGGAATAGAGATCTGTGCAACTGATCTCAACCACTGGATCTTGTTGCTGTTTGGAGGGGGTGGGGATAGAGAGGGCTGGGGAGAGGAATGGACCTGAAGTACAAAGTGTAAAGTTCCGTGTCCCTGGCGAGCAAGAACTGAGACCAGTAAGGAGGCAGGCTGAGGACAAAACATCCAGAGCTAGTATGAAACCCCTGGGATGATGTTAATGCCACTCCTTTTGGTGCAGGAGTTCCTGACCCCTGAGCAGCAGCGATTTGCTGTTCGGGGAGTTCCTACCTTGCTGGAGGTCTCAGGATTCTCCTATTTCTATGGTGCCTTCATGGTTGGGCCTCAATTCTCCATGACAGACTATCAGAAACTGGCAAGGGGTGAGATGACTGACGTTCCAGGCCAGAGACCCAATAGGTAATACAAAGCTGCTTAGCTTCTCCCCTTCCTACGATCCTAGAATGCTGAATCCTCCAAGTTCCCTGCAGCAGACTGCCTTCTTACCTGGACACAGAAGTACTGTGACCAGAAGTGATTTATGAGACAAGGCAGTCTTTCAAAAGTTGCTCGTAACTCTGCTTAATGTCCCAGCATTGTTCCAGGGCATGAACATCAACAACCATTTGACATCTTTAGTACAGACTTGGTTCCAACCTGGTGATGTTTGCATCCCAGCTTCCACAGCTGCTGCATTGGAATGTGGTGACTCCCTTATCGCTGTCTCCCCTACCTCCTTCTCTCTACCTCTGTTTTTAAAACTATGAATTTGATGGTCTCTTTCCAAGACATTTCTTTGACCTTCCTATTTTTCTTTCTCAGTTTCGTGCCTGCTCTCAAGCGCCTGAGCCTGGGTCTCTTGTTTCTAGTAACCTACACCTTGTCAAGCCTGTACATCTCTGATGAATACCTCACCTCAGATGACTATATGGTATGTATTCACTTGGCCTTGTGGGGTGTGGAAGAATTCCACTTCTCTGGGGAGCTCTACAAGAGTGGAATTTTTTTTTTTTAAACTTTTGCTTCAATTTAAAAGTAAGTCAGCAACTAGTGATAAGCTTTTCCACAACTGACTTGGCTTTGCCACCTGTCCTGTGGATTCCATTTGATGCAGAACAGGAATGCATTAAGCAGAACTGAAACAAATGAGAACTTTTACCAATAGATAATTGATCTTAAATGGTACTGTTGGTTTTGGAAGCCTAACATACATATTTTATGACCTTTTAATGACCTTCCATTTAACCTTTATATGCAAAGAATTTCACTGGAGTAACCTGTAAGGCTTCATTACAAATAATTCCTACCGACAGATTCCACAGTGATTATGCTAATCCCAGAGTATTCCCAAACCTCACCTATTTCAGTACAGCTAAATATTACCAAAGGAACGAGAATGATGTGTAAGTTTGCATAAGCCTGGCAGGCCAGTCCATATGTCTCAACACATAGATCACATTAAAACAAAATGGTGATGAGATCCCATTTACCTTTTTGTCATTATGGCCACTCGAGCCCAGGTTTTATTTTTATTCTGTTTCACTCTTACCTCTGCAGGAGAAACCTTTCTGGTTCCGTTGTGGTTACATACTGATCTGGGGCAAAATGATACTCTACAAATACGTAACTTGCTGGCTTGTTACGGTGAGTCAAGATGTCATTCCAGAAGCAAAAGACATATGAATAAAGGTCCAAGCCTCTTGGACTTAGCACTAAATGGAAGAAATCCAAATATCTGGAGATCAGTGCAGGTCAGTTCAGCTTGCTCTAAGTTAGCTAAGGCTAGCTAACTAAAAGGCCGTTTTTAATCCATTTGTTCCACCTCTAGTGATGCTCTCAACACAGTGAGAGTCAGCATTTCTTCAGCTCTGCTTCTCCAGCAAAAAAAAAAAAAGGCTGTATTTTTGTCTTACCTTTCTTGTGCATTTTTTGATAGGAAGGTGTCTGCATCCTTGTTGGTCTCGGGTACAATGGGAAAGACCGAACTGGAAAGCCTTTGTGGAATGCCTGTGCCAACATGAAGGTCTGGCTGTATGAGACAACACCTTTGTTCACGGGGACCATTGCGTCTTTCAACATCAACACCAATGCTTGGGTGGCCCGGTGAGCAGGACAAAATTCCCCTTCTACAATGTGTCAGTTCTGTTCTGTCAGCAGAACTAAGACCCTAGGCTGAGCAGGAGCATTAGAGGAAGATTATGCCAGTTTTCAGTTTGTGCACCTTCTTCCAAGTTTTGCTGCTGTGCCCTTAGAAACAGGTTATTAGGTTACTGGGTTAGAGAGATCTTCTAATTCACCTGGAAGGGCAGTTCATTAATAAAGGCAAGCAGCTGATGGCAGCAGAGACTAGAATCGGACGACAGCAAGCCCTTGGGGCTGCCTGCCTGCTCAGCCAGCCACAGAGCAGCTCTGACAGCTGCTTCCTGCATCATGGCCCTTAGTGATCCAAGATGCCAAACTCAGATGGGTTTTGGTTCAGCACTTGCTGGCACACACAGCTAAGTTGTATGTAATGACCCCCTTCTCCCCCTTACGGCTGGCATTTCTTTAAGACTGTTCTGATCTACGTTTTGCCCTGGTCATGCTGTTCCTGTCACCACAGGGCATGGAAGGGCATCGGGGCCCCTGGCCCTGCATCCCTGGCAGAGCCAGGGGAGGGCAGACGATAACCTGGAAGCAACTTTGTTTCTTTTCTGCTCTAGCTACATCTTCAAGCGGCTCAAGTTCCTGGGCAACAAACTGCTGTCACAGGCACTGGCCCTGTTCTTCCTGGCCATTTGGCACGGGCTGCACTCTGGCTACCTGGTGTGCTTTCAGATGGAGTTGCTTATAGTCATCGTGGAAAGACAGGTGCGCTTTGTCTGGCTTAGCAGATCGGGAGGGCCTGTGTTAGCCTCTGTCCCTGAGTCTGGAAACTGCCACGCTGAAGGCTTTACTTGGATTAAATATGAAAAATAGCTGCTTGCTTTGGAATTGGTTTTCAAGTATGGCAGGGTTTTGTTCTCAAGATTTTAGTAGGTTGCTGCCTTCTGCATGGGCAAACCATAAATATATTGCAGAAGCTGATAGGGAGAAAAGTGGAAAACTTGGCATATGAGCAGAGGGTGGCTGAAGTGCTTGGCAGCTGGAAAGATTGGAAGATAAGCACCTGAGCTGAATGCTTTTATTAATCTCCCAGTACTTAGAGAACAATATTCCTTATTAAAATGTATTTTCTTAATTAAAACTTTAGCCAGGAAAGGGAATTTAGCTACTTTTTTAGACTAGCTGCGTACTAAAACACATTTTGCACAGCTGGATAGAGAACTTTAGCCCCAGAGCCTGCATATACAGCTACAGGACATCCAACTGTTGAGAATTCTGGTTTTTTTCTTCAAATTAGGCCATGAACCTTGTTCGGGACAGTCCCCCTCTAAGCACTTTGGCCTCCATCACTGTCTTGCGGCCTGTCTTCTACGTGCTGCAGCAGACTAATCACTGGATGTTCATGGGTTACTCCCTGGTGCCATTTTGCCTTTTCACCTGGGACAAATGGATGAAGGTATTTAGTGGCCAAAAACAGATGACCCCACGTGGTCAACCCTGTTCTCTCCATCCCCTCTCCTGTGTTCTTGGCTTAAAGCTGGTTACTGATGCCCATCCCTGCCTTTCTCTTTACAGGTGTACAGGTCTATTTATTTCTTTGGCCACGTGTTGTTCTTCACCTTACTGCTGGTGTTGCCTTACATTCGCAGATTAATTGTGCCACGAAAAGAAAAGCTAAAAAGAGCAGAGTAACAGCCAAAAGGTAAGGCTGTACGAGGTAGAGACTAAGAGGTGAAGTGGGGCAGCAGTCCTGCAGCCCAAGGTGAAATCAAATCAACCAAAGCAAAAATAGGGCTCCTCTCTTTTTCAGATTGTACCACCTGTGCATTCATAGGAGTTGATTTAACACTCCGGAAGCAAAGCATCACCTGCCAATTTCATGGTGTTGAAGTATGACTTTTTTTCAACGCAAGGAGGGGGAAGGAGAAAGCACAGGGTCAGAGACCCAAAAGGAGGGGATCCAAGCGAGCCTCCTTGAGACCCTCCACCTTCTGTCTGTTGCCTTATCTCTGCCGCCCTGCGGCTGGCGCTCATCTCTCCACTGATACCAGGTGATTGTACCACACTCATGGCAGGTGCTGCGTTGGATTGGAGCCACCTCCTGACTTTTCTACGTTTGTCATCTAAGATAAAAATTGCTCCTGGTCTTTTTAACATCGGCTTCAGCTCCTTTCCTCTTGGGTGCCTCGGTGTGGGAGTGTGAACTGTCACATGCCACCAAGCAAGGCGATTCTACAGGACCGAGTGAGACCAGGGTGAGCAGGGCGCAGCTAAGAATTCCAGTTCTGTGACAAATTTGGGCCAAGTCCCTGCTATAAAGGGATGCAGCCTGCCCACATATGAAAAACGAGAAAGTAAAATTCACAAGCGCTTTTTTAATCCAAAAAATGGTACCTTTAATAGGAGGAAAAAGGGTCAGTGGCAGTCCGTTTAAAGTCTCATTGCTTCAGAAGCTACAAGGACGAAGTTGAAGTCTTTTCCAGGAGCCCAAAGTTGCGCCAGGTCCACACCCAAGTTAAAGAGCCTTTCCTGAATGTGAAGTCACTGTATACAAGTCCATCGTGACAGCAGTAGCAGCAGAAGTTCATACTACTCCCCACACTTCCTCAAAGGCAGTGGTAATTTTAGCACACGTCAGGGCAGCAGAGAGAGGATAGTTGCTGATGGAGACCATCTTTTCTGTATAGTCAACATTGACCTGAGAGAAGAGAGGGGGGGAAAATAGAAAGAAAAACCAAAACAACTGAGTTGCAAGAAGTTTTCACTGAGCTCCATCTCCGTTAGTACAAGAAAGACAAGGAGCCACTGGAGAGAGTCCAGCAGAGGCTAGAAAGATGATCAGGACACTGAACCATCTCTCTTATGAGGAGAGACTGCAGAGGGGATCTTATTAATGCACATGAATATCTCAAGGGTGGGTGCCAAGAGGATGGTGCCAGACTCTTTCCTCTGGTGCTCGGCAACCCCTGGGCGGGGGGGAAACCAAGCCAAAAAAAAGGTCAGATAAAACCTCCATCCTCAGAACAAGACTGAAACCTTTTTACAAGCCCAGATAAGGGAAACAGACACTTACCGAGCCGTGGGCAAAAGCACCCACCACAATGACAACTGGCTCTGCTGCAGGAACCAGCTCACGCAGATCCACCACCTGTGACGCTGCAAAAGAGGTACCAATCTTCACACAGCCCACGGGCAGGTGGTCACTGACTGGATTTTTAATCACCTACAGAAAACAGGAAATTAATAGGGGTGTAGAGGTTAACAGACCCTGACGCATTGCTAGATCCATTGTTTGCTGAAAACAACTAACAAAAAATTCATCAGCTGATTGCAGGCTGCATCAGGAGCTCATGACTGGGTGCATCTGGAGCAGTCCATCCCCATTGTCCACGGTATTTCCAGAATACAGTGGTGGTATCATTCCACAACCAAGATTACATACACAATTCAATGTTACAGACTGTCCTCACCCAGAAATCGAATCCCCTTGAGGTACACATCCTGTTTCCCTATCTCCCTGCATTACCCACCAAGTACACCCAGGTTCTTGAGCAAAATCAATCCCAAATGGGTTGGCCTTTGCTTGAGGCTCAGTGATGGCAGATATGCCCAGGATACAGGTAATGGAGAGGAGGATGAGTCTTGGCTGTGGGGAGCAGTAGAATGAGTGGTACAGCTCCCCATGACCAGCAGTGTAATTCCTGAATAATCCAAAATCAAAAAAGTCCATGAGACCTTCTCCAAGTGACAGCAGGCAGTGTGGAATTGCCAGAAGCTGAGGCACAGCACTGCTCCCAGGAAGAGCATCCCAAACACCACCTTCTCCTGCAAAGGAGCCATGAAGTACACACTGGGCTGCAGCATGGTCAGGATCCTCAGGCAGATGGACAGAACAAAGCCCAGCAGATGTGTCTGGATGCTGCCAGTCTCGGGTGTGTATCTGGAAGATGCTCTTGAAACGGGCATGGAAGGAGGGCATGGAGGGCCTATAGTCCCCTTTAGGCACCTTTGTCTCATCTTGGCTGGCAAGCAGGCTGCTGCCAGGATTTAAAACCACTCTCCTTTCCTTCTTTGGGGAATCTGGATTTTCCAGAAGGAAATTACAAAACACATGTAAGTCTTGATCAGTTCTTGGTGATTAGTTCTCTGCTTCTGGGTATCCTGCTGCTGTCCAAGCAGCAGCACAGTGAGGCCCTGCTGCAGCCCAGCAGCTCCTTATTCTGGCACATTACTCGAGCCAGGTTCATGAGAGCCAGGTGTGGAAAAAGCTGGAAAGGCTGCTGCTTGTCTCTCCTTGCCTGCTGACCCCGTGTCCTCAGGCGGATGCATTGGCTGGGGCCAAGCATTCTCTGCCAAGGTGATGTCACCATCACCTTCCTCAGGCTGCTGCTTTTCTGGCATTTCCAGCAATAAGGGTACTTCCTCATCTGAGGAATCCGGTATCATGATAAACCCTTTGTCCCTGTGGCTTATCCAGTCTTTCCCTCTGAGACTGCAGAAGCCATCCTTGTTAATTAAGACTTCATTTCCAGCTCTCTGCAATTTTAAAAGCTGTATCCAAAAAGTATCAATGCTGTATCCAAAAAGTATCAATNAAATCAAAAAAGTCCATGAGACCTTCTCCAAGTGACAGCAGGCAGTGTGGAATTGCCAGAAGCTGAGGCACAGCACTGCTCCCAGGAAGAGCATCCCAAACACCACCTTCTCCTGCAAAGGAGCCATGAAGTACACACTGGGCTGCAGCATGGTCAGGATCCTCAGGCAGATGGACAGAACAAAGCCCAGCAGATGTGTCTGGATGCTGCCAGTCTCGGGTGTGTATCTGGAAGATGCTCTTGAAACGGGCATGGAAGGAGGGCATGGAGGGCCTATAGTCCCCTTTAGGCACCTTTGTCTCATCTTGGCTGGCAAGCAGGCTGCTGCCAGGATTTAAAACCACTCTCCTTTCCTTCTTTGGGGAATCTGGATTTTCCAGAAGGAAATTACAAAACACATGTAAGTCTTGATCAGTTCTTGGTGATTAGTTCTCTGCTTCTGGGTATCCTGCTGCTGTCCAAGCAGCAGCACAGTGAGGCCCTGCTGCAGCCCAGCAGCTCCTTATTCTGGCACATTACTCGAGCCAGGTTCATGAGAGCCAGGTGTGGAAAAAGCTGGAAAGGCTGCTGCTTGTCTCTCCTTGCCTGCTGACCCCGTGTCCTCAGGCGGATGCATTGGCTGGGGCCAAGCATTCTCTGCCAAGGTGATGTCACCATCACCTTCCTCAGGCTGCTGCTTTTCTGGCATTTCCAGCAATAAGGGTACTTCCTCATCTGAGGAATCCGGTATCATGATAAACCCTTTGTCCCTGTGGCTTATCCAGTCTTTCCCTCTGAGACTGCAGAAGCCATCCTTGTTAATTAAGACTTCATTTCCAGCTCTCTGCAATTTTAAAAGCTGTATCCAAAAAGTATCAATGCTGTATCCAAAAAGTATCAATGCCCAGGCATGGTAGTCACGCTCAAGTGAGGAAAGAGATCCTTCAGCTCCAAGGACAGGTATGTTTGGGGCTGCTTTCCTGCAGCAGCAGCTCCTACAGCATGTACTAGCCAGGCAGGATCTGGGAGAGCCCCCCTGAAACAACCCCCAGCAATGATGTGAGGGAATAGAACAGCAACCAACCACA
>VZRX01002853.1:48174-72430 GCA_013398075.1 Notiomystis cincta
ATCCCTCCTACATCGCCAGCCGACTATTGCAACATTAGCTGTGAACAGTTACAGAATATTTACCTTCAGCAGTTTCTGAGGCCCGTCAGCTGCTCTAACACTGAGCTTATGCAGCAGCTGAACTGTAAAAAGAAAATAAGAAAAAAAATCACTTAAAATGGGTGTTAATTTGCTGGAGGAATCCCATGCTTTGCCTGAGCTGAGGTACACGAGAAGTCCACCTTTACAGTTCCCATCACATTCTGAACACAGTTATTTTGCTGACAGCACAACCTCCTCCAGGCACTCCCCACTGTGCTAGGGAACACACAGCGGGGGTATGCATTCTGGAATATCACTGAAAAATGCTTTCAGTTCTCTGCTTTATTCTCACTTTCACATTTTAAGGGTAGTGCCAGCTTTTGACTTTTCCTAAAATTCCTTCAATCCTGACCACCTTCCTGCATTATTCTGCAGCTGGTGTAAACTTTGAATCACTTACCCATAAGACCACAGAATCGGTCAAAAGTTCTTGGGATTCTGGTTTGGGGATTGACTTCGATTAGAACATTCTTCTTGGTATGGATATAAACCTGCAGGAGACCAGCCCGATTCAGGGGGCTGTCCATGAGCATCAGGAGACTCTGAAATTAAAAACTACGTGGTAGTGGGAATAGAAAGGCACAAGAGAAAGAATTCTAGGGAAAATTGAAGGTTAGGCCCCACAAATGCAGAAGAGACCGATGTTGACGCTGAAGGCTCATCCGACTACGGGATGTAATGCTATAATGCCAACAAAGCAAGCCCAGACCCAAGCAGCGACTAAACCTAAAAGCCACATAGCGGGAGAGGCCAAACTCGCCCCCGGGCTCCAGGGGTACAAGCGAACGCCCAGACCCGAGGACGATCGCCTCGCGCCGCCGTGCCGGGGTACCCGAACTGCCCAGGCCGCCACAGGCGACGCCAGACCCAGCGGGTACCTGATGGGTGATGTCAGGCCGCACCTCCCCGGGGTCCCGCCCGTTCCGTATCAGCAGCGCCTTGTGCTTGTCGCAGTTGAGCAGCTCGAACGTCTTCCCCACCTACGGCCAAAGCGCAGACAGGTGAGCGGGGAGCGAGGGCATCCGCGGTGCGGCCGGACCTGCCCCAACCNCGACCCCCCGCCGCTCAGCACCTTGACGGTCTCCAGACTCGCCCCCTCCAGCACGACCAGGAGCCGCCGCTGCCCGCGGGGCCGCTTAGCCTTGAGCGAGCGCCCTTCATCCTCCTCCTCCTCCTGCGCGTCCCCACGTGGCCGCCTGGGCGCCGCCATTTTGTCACGCGGCCCCGCCGGCCCCGCCCCGGCCCCGCCCTTCCCGCCGCAGCAACCCAAGATGGCGCCGGAGCGCGCCCTCCATCTGGCTCCGGCCGGACTCGCTTCCGGAGCGCCGCGGCCGCCGCGCCGGAAGGCGAGTGCTGGGGGCGGGAAGGGGTAGCGGGGGCGCTCCCGGCGCCGCGGTTTCCCGCCGGAACCCCACGGCAGTCGCTCCTTCCGGTGTCCTTCCCGGCGGGGGCGGTGGCGGTGGCGGGGCGGCCATGGCGCAGAACCTGAAGGACCTGGCGGGGAGGCTGCCGAGCGGGCCCCGCGGCGTTGGCACCGCGCTAAAGCTGCTGCTGGGCGCCGGCGCCCTGGCCTATGGCGTGCGAGAGTCCGTCTTCATTGGTGAGTGGAGTCCCTCGGCGAGCCCTGGGAGCCCTCGCGCCCGCCGCCCGTGCTGACCTAGCCCCCCCTCTCTCCCCGCAGTGGAGGGCGGCCAGCGCGCCATCTTCTTCAACCGCATCGGCGGCGTGCAGCAAGACACCATCCTGGCCGAGGGGCTGCACTTCAGGTAGGGCTCGGCCCCCCGGCCCCCCCGGCCCGTCGGGGGCCCTCGCCCGTAACGCGCTTCCTTCCCCCGCAGGATCCCCTGGTTCCAGTATCCCATCATCTACGACATCCGAGCGCGGCCGCGGAAAATCTCCTCCCCCACTGGTTCCAAAGGTGAGAGCGAGGGGCCACGAGGTGGGAGGCACGGGGCAGGAATCCGGCTGTAGCTCTGGCGCTGCTCATCCAATTATGGAACGCTGAGGGGTTGTAACAGACTTTAAAGATTGTTTAGTCCTAATTTCTTGCTGCGGATAGCGACACCTTTCACCACACCAGGTTACTCAAAGCCCTGTCCAACCTGTTCTTGGACACCTCCGGGACTGGGGCATTTACAGCCTCTCTGGGCGACCTAGTGCAGTGCCTCAGCACCCTCAACGTAAAGGATTTCTTCCAGATTTCCAACCAAGATGCCTCTTCTCCTAGTTTGTGCGTGTTCCTCTTTGTCCCGTTGCTGCAGTTCCGATGAGGAGTCCCTCTCCAGGCTCCCCGCAGGGCCCCTGACCCCTCCCTGTCCCCGCAGACCTGCAGATGGTGAACATCTCGCTGCGTGTGCTGACGCGGCCCAACGCGGCCGAGCTGCCCAGCATGTACCAGCGCCTGGGGCTGGACTACGAGGAGCGAGTCCTGCCCTCCATCGTCAACGAGGTGCTCAAGAGCGTCGTGGCCAAGTTCAACGCCTCGCAGCTCATCACACAGAGAGCCCAGGTGAGCCCTGCCAGGGCAGGCTCGGCTCGGAGAAACTGCAGAAACGGGGGAATGTTGTGGCTAGCGGAAGGATAATTGTATTCAGCTGGTGGATCCTGCATCCACGTGGAAAGTGTGTCCCATGTGCAGTTTGATTCCAATGCAGGTAAAAATACTGTTTTGTTACCTTCTGAGGAGAAAACTGTGTCCCTTGGTACACAGAGTGCAAAACTGCACTGAAATGTAACACTTGGGAAGGGAGAGCTGGTTTTCGTCAGGGTCCACAGGTATCAGTGGAGCTGGCTTTAAAAATTCGGGTCTCAGAACGACTGTTGGAGCAAATGCAACAGTTTTGAAAGATCTGAAAAACGATGAGAATAAGCAGTTAACAAAGCAGTAACCTGTCAGTGATAGATGGTGCAGAAGGGTAGCAAATACTTCTGTTTGCAGTCACAGAAAGGGTCAGGTTGGAAGGGACCACAGTGGCTCATCTGGTCCAGCCTCCCTGCTCAAGCAGGGTCATCCCAGAGCATGAGGCACAGTATTGCATCCAGATGGTTCTTGAATGTCTCCAGTGAGGGAGACTCCACAACCTCCCTGGGTAATGTGTTACAGTGTTCTGTATCCTGTACAGTGAAGAAGTTCTTGTTCACGTTCAGCTGGAACTTCCTGTGTTCCACTTTCTGCCCATTGCTGCTTGTCCTGTTGCTTGGCATCACTGAGAAGAGCTTGGCTCCTTTGTCCTGGCACCCTCCCTGCAGGCACTCATTAGAAAAAGCTTAGGGTGTCATCTGGGGGAGTGTTGGAAAATGTGGAAATACATACCTTAAAAATGCCTTTTTATGAAAGTTTGTATTGTTATAAGGTGATTGTCAGAGATTCTGAGAGTTCTCATCACCTGTGGCAGCTGGTGTAGAGAGGAGGTGCTGGTCTTGTTTTAAAAGATTTTAGAAGAGGTCCTGCAGGACCAGGAGGGTGCTGAAGAAGAAAAGCTGTTAGATGAAATACAGAGCATCTCTTAACTAGTTTCTGATCCATGACAAAAGAAGCAAAGAGTAGAACTGGGTGTCCAGGTTTTGTTACAAGAAATGATCTGTATCCCCCTGGTCGAGGGATTCAGGGTTTCATGCTCCTCCACATGGAGTGCACTGGAGGCATTTGTTAGTCTTCATGTAGAAAGAGAACGAGTGGAGAGGATGGGACAGCACAGAATATCTGTGAGGATTTAGGCTGTGGTGGAAGCAAAGGCTGTTAAGCATCTGTGATCTCAGATAAGAATCATTCTTTGATCTCTGAAATTTTTGAACAAACTGAATTGCATTTGTTTTCTTGTCATGTATCCATCTAGTGCTTGTTATTATAGTGATGTGTATTGAAGGGACTGATAATCAGAAGAAAACTAAGTAACTTTTTGTAGTTGTGCTTTCACAGTTCACACAGGAAAGGTTTCTGTCACTATTTAGAGTTCTGCTCAAGAACAGCTGCAGTAAAAGTGAAAACAAATGCTCAACTGGCCAAGCATATGATACTGTAGCAATAGTTTCTTTTTAAGGCAATATTTGGTGCAGCACTTGTCAGACTGCCTGAAAAAGGTGCTGGCAAGTAAATGTAGAATAAATCAAAGTATCTAATGGCAACACCCACCCGAAGCAACCAAAAAAAAGTGAAGTAACTACACTAGAGAAGTAGCTACTATAATTAAGAGATGTGATATGGATTAAAAAAAAATTCTGTGGTCATTTCTTTTTCTCTTTTGGAATACAATTATGAAAGCATAGCCTGCAAACAGTGGCACATCCAAGGTGGAGAAGGAAATGCTTATTGCCAAAACTCTGGGAACTGTGGAACTAGATGTGGTAGGATGTGAAAGCAAGATGCTTTCAAGATTTTTTGCTTTCACAGTGTTACTTGCATAGAACAGTTAAGTAGTAACTACAAATGAGCTGTAGTAGAGTTTTGAGAATGCTGTGTTGTGGCTGTGAATATGTTATTCAGAGATGGTGTTGATGTCCATGGTTTGGAGCTTGGGTTAGGGAATGTTTCTCCTGACACTGTGAAGAGCAGTTGTGCTTCACTTTTGGAGTGCTCAGAAAGTGAGGAACACCCCATGCTCAGTACTACTCTTGTTGCTGTGTTTGTGTTTCAGGTGTCTCTGCTCATTAGGCGAGAACTGACAGAGAGAGCCAAGGATTTCAGCCTCATCCTGGATGATGTGGCTATCACAGAGCTTAGTTTCAGTCGTGAATACACAGCAGCTGTGGAGGCTAAGCAAGTGGGTGAGTTCCATTGGTGCCTGAAAAGGGTGGATTGCCTTCGCCTTTTCACTGAAATATTAAACAAGGAAGTAGAATTTGGGCTAGTGTCTCACTGCTGTGTCACTGTGTGAGTACAGGCACGGGGTTAAGAACCTGTAAGCCTCATTACTAACAGAGCTGGACAGGTTTATTTTACGAGTGTTACCAGAAAGCCATAGCCAATGGGATAGACCATCAGAGGGCCTGAGTTCCCAAGACTGAGGTTCCTCTTCAGACTGGGACTCTGTCACTCACTATGGGGGTTACGTGTGGAGGGTCTGGGTGCTGTGGGTTTTACTTCAGAACAGGTAAAGTGCTCTCAGATACGTTTTGTACTTGGATTGTGGTCCCAGAATATTACCGGTTCTTTGGGAAGCAGAGCCCCTCCGGGCCTCAACTCTCAGGTTCAGATGGAAGACACAGTGTGGTTCCAATGCCTGTGTCCCTTCTCCCTGCAGCCCAGCAGGAGGCACAGCGCGCCCAGTTCCTGGTGGAGAAGGCCAAGCAGGAGCAGAAGCAGAAGATAGTTCAGGCCGAGGGGGAAGCGACAGCTGCCAAGATGATATCCTGCTTCGGGAGATTTTGTGGAATGTGGCTTGTGAGCTTGACAGTCCTGAGAATCTGTCACACTGGGCTCATGCTAAGGAGACAGTGATCGGATGATAGGTTCAAGTAGGTCACTGTTCTTTATTCCCCCCCTTCTCCAGTTGGCTGGAGCAAGGTTTGTGTGAGGTTACAGGTCAGAGCAGAGAAGGCCGTAGGCCTGCACTCCTGGTTGTAAGTTTTAACTTTTATTGGCTGTTTATGACTGTAATCCATAATGTTCTTTGTTTGGGCAGGTAAAAATATGCCTACCCAAAGGCCCACGTTGCTGGGATAGAGGTTGCTTTTTACTCACTAAGATGTTCTTTAATATGGCTTAGGAGGAATTCCGTGAGGGTAAGCGGCTTCTGTTTGTGGGATTTTCCTTAATTTTTGTTCCCTTGCACCTCGGGGAAGCTCTCAGCAGGAATCCAGGCTACATCAAGCTACGTAAGATCCGAGCTGCTCAAAACATCTCAAAAACGGTGAGCAATGTGGCACAGAATTCGCTTTGTCCTTTTGCAGTCCTTGTGCTGTCCCCCCAGCCCAGTGGCCACATGATGAATTTAAGGCGAATGTGATCTGCCCTGTCCTGATCTTTGTTCCTGCCCAGCCCTTCTCTGCTCAAGTAGAGCTTAAGATTTAGCAAGGATCTGCAATTAGATGTGAGGCTCAGAGTTCATGCCCTTCATATGACAAGGCCAGATCCACATCAGGTTCCCTCACCCACCCTCAGCTGCAGCCACCAAAAGCTTCTGGTCACCCGCAGCTGAGAAAGGGGGACAGATAAATGTGGGATCAAAGGTCCTTGTGACAGAGAGACAGAATGAGCACTTCTTTTAGAAACTCTGATGGCTCTGGGATGGGAAGTCAGGAAGTTCCAAAGTTGTTTTGGGGAATTGCATTGGTTTAACTGAGATCTTAAATGAAGGAAACAGGACTGGCTATATCTGGAGGGAGCGATAGGTTCCTAGTGCTGAAATGCTAAAATGTGCATTTTTAGTCCTTCATGCCATGTCTGCAATGGATTTCTTTTCCAGATTGCTGCCTCACAAAACCGTGTGTATCTCACAGCAGATAACTTGGTACTGAACCTGCAGGATGAGGGCTTCACCAGGTAAAGGGGCTGGGTGCCTGGGTGTGTCTGCACCCCATCTAGGAAGCTGCTCCCCTTTCTGGAGCACTCTCAGGATCTTTTCCTGAGAGGAGTCTGATGCCAGAGGATACAGCTAAGTAGGGAGCAGCCTCTCTTACTGTGGAAATGGGGATTTTTGTTAAATCTAATCAATTTACTCTTGTTTCTTTTCTTTCTCACCCTCCACCCCTTACTGCATCTGCTGGCACAGAGGAAGGTAAGGCACTGTACATTTTGATCCTTTTGTTAGTGCTGGAACCAGGGTGTTACTGTTTCCTGGTGCCTGGGATGTTTCTGGCCTGGGCCATTTTGGCCCCTGTGAGTTTATTCCAATCTCTACCTCAATTCCCATTTGTGATGTGAAACTTGAAGCTTTCCTTGCAGAGACCACACAAACATATACATGGAGTGTGCAGTAATGGGAGCTCCATGTGTACCTCATAAGGAGCCTTGCATGGGAAAGACAGGAGAAACTGTGGAGCATTCTCTGATCTATCACATGTGCAGGGCATCCTGTGGTTGTGGCAAACAGAGCTGTAAGGAGGCAGGCAGATGATCATGGGAATTTGTGTTGGTTTGAGCTGATGATCTCTAGCGAAGATGCTTTTGTTACTCTCCAAAAGCTTTACAGTTCGTGCAGGAACACCCCATTTCCTGCTTTCGGAGCTGTCCAGAGTGTGGTGGCTTTGCCTAATCCGTCCAGTGCTTACTGAAAAAGGTAGTGCCGACTGAGCTCACAGGATGCAGCTAAAGCTTCGATTTCTCAGAACTGAGAAGGGAAATAGAGTTGATATCTTTTCTGTGGGATCTTTAATTATAACATCCTTCTTCCTCCCCTCTGACCAGATTCTGTCATACTTGTTCCAGAAACTTTAAGGGGCTTTGGAAAAAAAAAAACCTGCCTAATAGGAAGGACTTGGAAGTCTAGATCCTTTGGGTGTGACACCCCATACCTCAAAATCCATATTGAGGGGCTGGTACAGCTTTGCTTGTGCTTTCTGGACTGATGACTCCCTTCTGTCTCCCTTTCAGTGACAGTCTCCTACTCAAAGGGAAGAAATGAAAGAAACTGAAGATTCCTAGAACCAGCGTTGCTGACCAGCAGAAGATAAGAGTGAGGATCTTTGAACTCCCTCCACTAGTATTGTTTGTCCTCACCATGAAGTTTTTAATCCAGTAGCCAGAATTGGTCCCCATGCCCCTGCTCCATCTGTGGTGATTCAGTTACAGGAATGGGCTCTGCTTCTAAGCAGCTGTAATTCCTTCCTCATCCCACCAATTAGATTTGGAGATGAGGCAAAGGGGCTTTCTGTTATTAACCCATGTGGATATTTGCCTCTAATTTTCATTAATACTTAGATTTGTGTAGAATATCAAATTCTTTTTTGGCCAAGTGAGGGAGTTCTTCTGCCATCAGCACCAGGCTTTTTTTTGTAGTAAATTTTGTTTCTCTTTCACTCTTGATCCCAAGAGAACCTGGGACTGAATTCAGGACAATGCCATTCATTGGGTGCCTGTCACTGCTGGAATATCTTACTTGTGTCACTGTCTGCTCAGTGATGCTTTCAAATATTTGTAAAAATTAAAAAAAAACCAACCAAATTTATATTGTGTCTAAGTGTGCTTAGTGCATGGGAAGAAAGAAAGAGGTTATTTTTTATAGTGGAAGGTGGAACAGAGATTTTATTTGGTTGAAAATAGAATGAGGATGATGAAGAGAAAGGAACAAAAGAAAGAAATACGATCGTGGTCACTGGCAGATCCATCACAGTATGGGGAGAGAAGAAAGAGGTTTGGATGCTCGTACAGCTGTGTGGGTAACCAGGGCTGGTTCCTTAATTGCTTGGAAGGGCTGCAGATGAGGGTCACAGAAGCATCTCTATAATGTGTCCTGACTTCCACTGTTACACCTTGGGCTTTTTCCCCTCTCTGCTTTCCTGTCTGAAAAGAGGAGGAGAAATCTTCCTCCACTGACTAAACTCTCCTTTGCTTGGGTTTCAACAGCAAGATCTTGTGTGCTTTAGGGGTAGCGTCTTTGCTGTTTCTCTTGGCTGCTGTGTACTAAGATCTGGGACTTGGAGGTTATCACGGGGTCATAGAATATCCTGAGTTGGAAGGGACTCACAAGGATCCAAGTCTGGGACAACCCAGAAGTTAAACTGTAGGTGAGAGCATTGTCTAAATACATCTTGAGTAGAGACAGACTCAGGGTCATGACTGCTCCCCTGAGGAGCTTGGTCACCCTGTGAATGAAGACTTTTTCTGATATCCAATCTGAACTTCCCCCTATGCAGCTTTAAGCCATTCCCTTGTGTCCTGTTGCTGGACACCAAGGAGAAGAGATCAGCACCCCGCCTTCCCCTTAGGAGGAGGTATTAGGTCAGCCCTTGGTCTTCTCTAAACTGAACCAACTTTGTATCCCCAGCTGCTCTTTGTAAGTCACACCTTTCCTTGCCATCTTTGTTGCCCTCCTTTGCACACGTTATCATATTTTTATATCCTCCTTGTATTGTGGAGCATGAAACTGCACACAGTAGTGGTGGTGAGGCTGGACCTGAGTGCAGTGGCACCCTCGCTTCTCTGGCCACTTCACTAATCTGTGCCTGGTGTACACCCCAGCATAACATACCTGCCAGGCCCTGCCATCACTCAGAATGCCCAGAGCCTTTTCTGCAGGGCATCACCCCAGTCTCAGCCTTCAGTCCATATTTACATCCAGGATTACATTCCAGGTGCAGAGTCTGGCATTTGTTCTTGTTAAATGCTGAATGCTGTCCAGAGGGATATGGTGAGACTGTCAAAAGCCTTGCCAAAACCAAAAGAAATGCCACGTCTGCCTTCCCTTTGACTACTAGGTGGGTAATCTTGTTGTGAAAGGTTTTTAAGTTGTTCGTGCATGTCTTTCCCTTCAAGAACTCGTGCGCACTTTGATCAACAACTGCATTGTCTTTCGAGTCTTTTTCTTGATAGCTTCCAAACTAATTTGCTCCATAGGTTTACCAGGCACCAGGTGAGACCAATTGACCTGTAATTACCAAGGTCTTCTTTCTTGCCCGTATTGAAAATTGGGAAAACATTTGCCAGATTCCCAAGGCTGTTGATTAATAACTGAGAGACGTCTCACAGTTACATTGACCAACTCTTCAGTACCCTGGGAGGAATCCCACTAGGCCCCATAGACTTATGCATTCAGCTACAACAGCAACTCCCATACAAGTTCAAAGTCAGCTGGGAGTTTATCACTCCCCCAGCCATGACCATCCAGCCCGGGGCTCTGGACACCCAAGGGACCATCACCAGTGTCAGAGAAAGAAGCAAAGGCAGCATTAAATGTCCCTGCTTCATCACTGTTGGGGGATGAGGTGACCCACCTCATCAAGTGACAGACCAGTGTTTCCTTTAGTCTTCCTTCTGTTGTTAACATACTTAAAAATGCCTCTTGTTACCCACCACAGTACAAACCAGCTTCAACTCAAGCTTGAGTGTTTTTTCTTTCTGCATAATCTGTCTTTCTTTCCAAAGTCCAAACACTTCCTACTAAGTTGCAGAAGGAGATCCCTGCTCAGCCAAGCGAGCCCTCTGCCTCACTGGCTAGACTTCTGATATGTTGTAATTGTCTGCTCCTGTGCTCTTGAAAGGAGGCCCTTAAAAAGTGAGCTGCTTTTAGGCACTCCACTGTCCTCAAAAGCAGATTCCCAGGGGACCTGACTAACTGCTTCCCTGAGCAGCCTAAAGTCTGCTCTCCCTGGGTCCAGGGGAGTAGCTTTATTTACAGTTTTTCTCGTATCACCAAGATTTTAAACTCAGCTATTTCGTGATCATGCTGGTCAAGACAGCCACCCATGAGACCATGTCTATTGACAACCAGCCATCTCTTTTTTACAAACAACTCCAACTTGAGCTCTCCAGTGAAGAAGAGAGACCTTAGGAACTTCTTCCTTTGGTGAAGCAGAATGCAACATACAATCAATCTATGGATTCCTGGTTTAAAATCAGAGCCATAAGTAACAGCCATATGTTTTGACTTGCAACATCAAGGAAGCACAAACTCTTTGAACCAGCTTTTAAAGTGCATTCTCAAATAGTTACCCCAGAGTATTTGTGTGTAACAGAGCCTATGTAAAGAAAAGTAGACTGCTTATGTCAGTGCTGTATTTCTTGATGTGCAATCAGGAAAGTTCTTTAGTCTAAATTTTCTGTAGCCTGGACATTATAGACGCATTATGCTCAAGGATTTGAACACAAATGAGCTTCTCAGTAACCTGAGCTTGTTCCACAAGTTTTCTTCATTTTCAGGTAGATAGAGTTTAAGCTAACTCTTGGTATGCCTTGCTTTAGGCTGTGGCAGCTTTTTAAGAAGGAAGGCAGTTGGATCCTGTCCTTTGAAGCTAGGAATGTAAGGCAAGGGTAGCTGTTTCCTTAGATTAGGACTTCAACCCCTTCCCCATTGCTTAGGAGAGAGAGTCTGGCATCATTCAGAGGTGAAACACAGTGCATGTCCCTCAACCCATTTTTACTTCTGCCCCTTATTTCCCCCACTGCCCCCTTTCCTGTTCTTCTTCTAGTGGCAATGGATTTGCAAAGCCAGCTGGGAAATGTACACACAAACCTACCGGGTCACAGACTAAGGGAAGCTAAAGTCTGGCACATGGAAAGAGGGTCTGCTCACAAAGTGTCTCTGTCTTCCAGATACTTCCAGCTAAGTTCCTTGCCATATCAAATGACAGCAAGCAGTGTCCTTCCTCCCAATGTATGGTGTATAACTCGTGGTGGGAAGGGCACTCTGGAGGCCTTTGGTCCAGACTGCTGCTGCAAGTGGCACTGTTACCAGCACGAGGTCAGAGCAGCTGTGGCTTTGTTCAAGTAATGACAACCCAGAAGTAAAATTTAGGTGCAAAATTTGCATCAGAGTTTGTCACTGATTTTCCGTGCTCAGGCTTCCCTGATGACCACCAACACTTGAGCCTCACAGCAAGGAGCCACCATAGTTGGTCACAGCTTCTGCTCAGAAGCCTGAAGGCAACAGGAAATCAGGAAAACTAGGCTGGAGTGATCCTTGTAAGTCTTGGCAGAGCTGCAGGTGAAATCAGAAGTGCAGCTAATACTCAGACAAACTGGAGAAAAAACCTTTTGGGACCCTGTAGTCAAACAAATACAAGTTTATTTACAAACAACAAGAAAACATGGCCATCACATCAAATAAATGTGTATTTACAGCATCCAGGTAAAGGATGAGACAGCAAAAGGATAAGAGGGGCAGAAGGTTGGTTTTAAGAAAAGAGGAAGTCTCCTGTTGAATTGCAGAAGAGCTGAGCTGAAACAGGCCAAAACCTTGAAAAGCTGAGGCTTCAGAGAACATAAACAGGCTAAACTCAAACTCACAGCAGTGGGCAGAGATGTAGCTCCCGTAGCTTCCTTGGCTCTTCCCTGAGAATTCCACTGAAGCTGCCACAGCAAAAGTGAGTTTGGGCCCCTGTGCTCAGGGATCAAGGAAAGGAGGGGTGTGACCTTTTCCTGCTAATGGATGATGAGGGGGCAGCAAGAGACTTTGCTCCCTGCACAGGCAAGGGACCATGGAGTCGGTCAGCTGAGCTGGAAAGCACTCTGGTTCAGGGCCCTGAAAGCTGGCATGGAAGAGAAGGAGAAAAGGCTTAATTCCAGTCCAAGAGCAAGGGATGTGAGCTCCAGTCCTGCAGCCCAGGTTCAAACCGTTGTGGGGCTACCTGCAATGTATGATTATTTTTTCTTTAATGAGCCTTTCAGCTTCTTCTCTAAGGAGCGCTGTTTCCGCACCTTCTCCTCCTTTTTCCCCAAGTTTTCATATGCTGTTGACTCCTCTTTCTGCCTATAAGACCAGAAAAACACAAGGGACAAAGTGAGGAAGAGGAAAAAGCCAGCCAAGCCAGCAGGCAGACTTGCAAGAGGCAGGCAGAGCTGGGTCTCTACTTTAGGTGAGCTCTTACTTGGAGGGTTTTCGTAAAACCTTGGCGTGCGCATTCCTCACTGCAGGGGGGTAGGTGATGTTCCCATACTCACACTCGTTTGGCTTGCCTTTCTGAGACTGCAGGAGAGAAAAAGGAGGCTTAGAAAAGGGTGGCCCGGGAGATGCATTCGAGGCACCATGGAAGAGTTCTGTCTGTTAAACCCTGCTTTGTGCCAGGATCTCAGTGGAAGTCGGTGGATTGCTGAAGTGCCTGAACTCAGCACACTGTCCACCACTGCCAGAGGTGAGCAGCAGTGGCAAATGCAGCCCTGTACCGGAGGCAACCCATCTCTGGAGGCACTAGAATGCCTGAAAGGGCCAAAATTTCAGCTAAATAATATTAAAACAGCAGGAGCTACAGCATGCTGCCAGATGCTACAAGGAGAGAGAAAAGACACCACTTAGCAAATAGCAGGAAAAGGTCTTGCAGCTGCAAAACTGGGATGTGAAAGACAAAGAGGAAAGAAGAAGCAAGGAAAGTCTTTGTTTGTCCTAAACTGCATTTGTAACAAAACAGCATTGGGTGATGTTATTCAGAACATAGTTGAGGTAACTGCATTGAAACTTACTGCTGTCTAGCAGTTCAGAGGGGATTGGTACTTTCACTGCTAATGAACTCGTCCCCTGAATTTAAGAAGTCTTAGAAGAGGGGAACAGGGACTCAGATCTTACTGCACCATTGTAGTCTGTGTAGGTGCCAGTGTTAGCTTAAAGCTTGTGAATCAGAGCACTTGGGCTCAGAGCAGAGCCCCTGCAGGGCTTAGGCACACAAGGCAGTAGAGCCCCTTTCCTCTCACCTGGATAACTTCCAGCTTTTTCTTGGTTGCCTCGATGAACTGGCAGATGGCCATATAGATGAACTTGTACTGGGCCTCCGTCTGCACCATTCCAGATCGCTGGGCCCTCACCATCTGGATGGTCTTCTGGATGTCAATGTCACAGTCCAGCCCTAGCAAGGAGCACCAGAAAAGCTTATGGACACGCTCAATGCCCCCTCTCCCAGTTCTCTACCAAAAGCAGCCACAATGGAGGACAGTCAAGAGGTTTCCACCTTCTTCCATACTCTTTAGTCCTGTATGGACCTCCTATCTCTCCTCCTGCCCAGTATCTTCCAAGTCTGGCCTTGGAGGAAGAGCCCAAAGCTCAGGGAAGGCTGAAGCCATAATAAGTGGATATGCTACAGTGATCCAGCAGCACAACCTTCTTAGGGCCATGGCAGGATCTTCTCCCACTGATACCTCATAGTTTTCATCCCTTTGCAGCTGAACTTAAAGGCAAAGCCCTCCTGGGTAGTCCAGTTCACTCTGAGACCCTCTGAGGTCCTCTTACCCTTGGTGGAGATTGTTTCCACTATCATATCAATGACGATGATCGTCCCAGTGCGGCCAATCCCAGCACTGCAAGGAGAGGACAAGCAGAGGTCAGAGCAAGACAGCTCCTGAAACAAAACACAGCTGCTTTCTGGGGAAGCATGTGGCTCTTGTAGCAGCTGGTCAGCAATGCCACAACAGAGTCGCAGGTTCAACAGGTAGAGAGTTTGGTGTTGAGGCATCAAAGAGGAAAAAAGCGAATATTGGGACTGGCATATGCTTCACCCACAAGTCCTGGGGTACAGCTGGAAGCAGCAGGACAGACTTTCTGCTTCTCACCCTAGATAGGCGATGGAAGATGCTTCAAACTCCAACCTCTGTACCAACCTGCAGTGCACCAGAATAGGCCCTGCACTGGGGATGCTCTCTTGCTTCTGGTTAATCTGGTCGAGGAAGCTGAGGACTCCTCCCGGCTCACTGGGTACACCGTGGTCAGGCCAGCTCAGGTACTGGTAGTGCCAGATCTCACGCACAGCCTTGTCCTGAGAATAGCAAAGCACCCCACTGGTAAAACTGCAACCCAGCCCTGTCCCTGGCCTCTATCACAGGGAGAGGTAGGTCAGAAGCCAGAGAGAACGTGTCTTCTGCACACTTGTTGGTGATTCTACCAGTGTAATTCCAGCCCAAACCAGGTAGGAACAGCAGCCCCAAGAATAATAAAACAGCAACATCATCACAGCACCCAGCAGTTCCCAGGTTTAGGTGTATGGTAGCTGTTAGACCCAGGAGTTGGATGGGAGCCCTTGGTCAGACACACTCACATTATCCTTCGGGCACACACAGAGGTGCCGGAGTTTGTACTCCAATGCATCGTGCTCCCCAGTGTTCTCCACAAGGTAGGGACCATACTCCTTCGTGCTGCCCAGCTCTGGCCAGTAAGGCACACATTTATTCTGTGTGGGCAGAGAGGGCAGGGTGAGGATGGGCACAAGGCAGGAGAGAGAGGAAAAGCAGAGCAATGCTTGAAAGGAAAAAGAGACACCTCCAGACTGCTGCTTACCCGGCCTTTTTCTACCTCCCGCGTTGTCATCACAATAATGCGTGTGTTCTCCTGCCACACCATTTGCCAGAAGTCATTGACTGTGGTATCCAGGCAGCCCTGGCTGGCGATGTAGGTCTTGGTGCACTCATCTGGGCTGATCAGGGTGTTCTGAGTGCAGACAGGGAAGGGTCAGGAGGGCTGCAGGAGCAGGCAGGCCTTCCTCTGCTTTGGGCACCACAGCCATCTTTCAAGAATCTCACCTTGACATAGTTGGCATTGATGTAGTCAGATCCTGGTATATTTGGGTTCCTTCCCTGGAGGATGACTCTGGAGTGATCAACTGGGAGTGCAGTGAAAGAATAAGCAGTGCCATGAGATACTCCATGCACAGCCACATGGAGCTCCCCCACTGCTCTGTGCCACATCAGTCATGATTCCCAGTGCATGCCCCGTATCCTCAGCTCTCCCTCTCTGAGTTCAGACCAATCTCACTTCATCTTCCCATCTCTCTGCCTCTATGATGGACCACAGAAGCTACTGAGTCTGATGCAATTCTCCCTCCTTCCTTTAAGGGCAGGAAAATGCTGTGACCTCCCTCATCAGCTCTTTAAATACTCTTAAATCCTCAGTGCCATACGCCTCGTAACCTGCTCTGGAGGACAGAGTGGGCTGAGGCAGGCATGGCTTGGACAGCTCTTCATTGCCTGTCTATGTCCATTTGGGGTTTTTTTATGGTGGAGAAGCAAGACTCACAGGGCAAGATGTTCTTGTATCGGTTCTTGCTCTTGTTTTCAGGTCTCTGGCCCTCATGACGGTCAAACAGGTGCTTGGCTTCCTGTTTTTGCAGGCTCTGAGAGCAGAAGAAAGAACAGTCACGGCAAGATCACAGTGTATGGCAGGCGAGGTGGGCACTAGGAGGCCACTAGTGGTGGCTCTGATGACACATAGGCACGCTGTGGGGGAGCTGAGAAGTGAAAACCAAACCTACACTTGTGAAGTCCACGGTTTGTGCCCTTACTGTCCAAGCAACTCACTCTCCCAAAACATAAACAAGCACATTTCTATCTCACTGAGTTCACTTAAAGATGAGAATAATTCCCCAGGGGAACAGGTTCCAAATAAAGACTTCTTTCAGAAATAAATTGACAAGACACACAAGAAATTTGTGTACAGAAAGAAATCAAGGATAGAAAATAAGGTGGTGCATGCAGAATTCCCAAAAAGCCAAATAATGTCCCTCAGCAGTTTCTTACATCAAATTCCTCCCAGAATCCAGCCTTGGACGTCTCCTCAGACATACTTGTCTTCTTGTTCAGTTCCTGCACTCTGTTCTCAATGTCAGCAGCATTCACCCTCGTAGCATAGTAGGGCTGGGGATAGGAAAACACAATAGGTGAAAGAGAGAGAGAGATCGGTGCTGCTGGAGAGCAAAGTGTCCTCTGTGCACCATGAAAAAAAGAAAGGAAGGGACAAAGCTGAAACAAACAGCAAATCAAAGGGCCCGTAGCAACAGGAAACTGGACTTACCTGCTTCAGGTACACAAAGGAACCAGACAGCTCCTCAATTCCAATCTTCTTGAAATGCTCCACCAGATCTGTCAAGCTGTCAAACATTTCAGCACCTCCAACTGTATAGCGTCCATTCTGAACAGAGGAAGAATGTGTAATGTCTCACTCATAACATTCATAACAGAATCATAGAATGGTTTGGGTTGGAAGGTATCATAAAGGGCAACTGCTTCCAAACCCCCTGCCATGGGCAGGGACACCTTCCACTAAACTGGGTTGCCCAGAGCCCCCTCCAGCCTAGCCTCAAACACTTCCAGGAACTGAACATCCCCAGTTTCTCTGGGAAACTTATGCCAGTGCCCCACCAACCTCAAGTAAAGTATTTTTTCCTAATATCCCATCTAAACCTGCCCTCTTCCAGTCTGAAGGCATTCCCTCTTGCCCTATCACTCCATGCCCTTGTAAAAAGTCCCTCTCCAGCTTTCTCATGAGCTTCCTTTAGGTACTGGAAGGTGCTGTAAGAGCTCCCCAGAACTTTCTCCAGGCTGCACAGTCCCTGCTGTCTCAGCCTGTCCCACAGACAAAGCTGATGATGCTCAGGAAAAAGGCAATGCTGGGATGCAGATCCATAGGCACCACCCTGCCTTTCCTCACGAAAGCCTTTCCTCTGGCAGGGAGGCCAGAAGAGTTTACCCTGAGAACACAGAGTTCCTGGCACAGTGCTCTCAGTGGATCAAAGCCCAGAGAAGGTGTATTGCCCCCCAGTCTCATTTAAGGTCAGTTGCATTCTCTCCTTGGAATCTCCTCATGCCACATGAAAGAAATAGGAGAAATTGTGACAGCCATTTTGGTAACATCCATCAGACCACTGCCTCTCCTTTTGCCCTCCCACTGCTCACCTCACACATGATCTTGATGTGTGTGACTTTGAGCCGGGCCCCAGAGGCACCAGTTGCCCCAGCTGGAGCATCAGACCCAGGTTTCGGCTGGTCAGTGAGGACAGACAAAACAAAATCCCCAGGTTTGCTGAGGCTCTCCCGCACCAAGAAGGTCCAAGGGGTGGCTTTGGCCTGGAGAAGTGACTCAGCTGCAGGGCCTGACAGATGCCCATGGTACCACCTAGGAAAAATAAGAGAGGGTGAGAAAAGAGGTGGAGAAGCAGACAGTGGATGCCCTTGAGCTGATGAGTGAAGAACAGCAACACTGGGGAAGCGTGAGGGAGGAAGAAAGGAAGGGGGAGACAGAGAGGAAGGAATGAGAGAGGGAAGGAGGAGCAGGATCTTGAGAAAAGCAGATGAGACAGAAGGTAGAGAGCTGGCAAAAAGAGGGAACTGCACGGGATGAGGTAGAGACAGAAGGGACCTAGGGAGCAGAAGGCTGGTACCGGAGGACACAGTGGAAAAGCACCAAGTGTGATCCATTGTGTGGCACACATAGGCACAGGTAAGTGATACTTTCTGCCTGGAACACCAGTTGGGAGAGGGCAGTCTGTGTTTCAGCACCTCAGTGTTATCAGGATTGTTGCCTCACTGCTGCAAGGGGCTCGAAACTCAAACGTCAGGGAAACCAAAATAAGCCCCCACTGAGTCAGAAACTCTCCAATCAGATTTAGCAGCACCCAGATGGTTGTGCTGAGATCAGATCCATTAAAGAAGCATTCCAGCAACTATTCTTTTTGAAACTCAGTCACCTCTTCACTCGAAGGATAATTCCTATTCTCTGGGCACATCACACTGCAGCAATCACCCTGGCCATGGGAGTGAGCACCAAGAGCTGATCCACATGCACATTCCTGTCCTCAACACAAACACTCAGCAGCTCCTTCTCTCCTCCTAGCACGAGGCCAGGAGCATCCCCATTTGACCAAGGTGTTCCTGCCTTGCCACGGGGATGTGGGAACGGATTTACTTCCCATGGAGCAGCTAACAGGGAAGGCCTGGCGTGGTACTGGTGAACTTCACACTGTTAGGCGACTATTTGCTCCCAGGAACTGAGATAGAGTTCAGGAAGCCATGGTCCAGTCACAGAAGCAGCTGAGGCATTCATTCATTCATTCATTCATTCATTCATTCATTCATTCATTCATTCTCCCCTGCATCTGGCCAGAGCAAGGGGTTGCTCCACATACAGCAAGAGGTTCACACAGTTATTGGCCTCAGCAAGTAACTTTTGTTGACCCTCACCTCATGCACTGCAAGAAGCAGCTGGTGACTCTCAGTGCATGGTTGTCATTAATTTCTGAACCTCCTCTCAAAGAATTGTTCAGCCACCATGTGCTCAGATGCCACCTTGGGATCGGTTGGCCCCTCCTGCTCATCAAAGAGGTCTCCCAGCCTCCCCTCCACTGGTAGGATGGGGTTAAATGGGTCCCACTCCTCCCTCCCCCAGCAAAGCCCTGCTCTTCAAAGCCACGTGATGGAAAATCACTTGGGGAGAGAGTGAGAGGAGCTTTCGTAAGAGCCTGAGGGGGGGGAGGGGGTAAGTTTCCAACCGCAGAAGGAAGGGAGGAAACTGCATGGCCACGATGCAATGGGCTTAACTGGAGAGGACAGCCAGCAGCAGACCTGCCCCATCTGCAGCCTGCTCTCAGAGCAAGCTGGGGTGTACCCTGACGTTTCGGCCCAGCGCATCTCTGCTCCCTGCCTCCAGGTGCCCAAAGAGGACCAGTCCAAGAAGAACTTGTCCAACCCAGAGCAGGGTATGACAGCTCCCCCCAGCTGCATCAAAGGGCCTGAAAGCAAAACGCAAGGGCAAAACCACCTGATTTGATTTAGGAACTTGGTGTCAGAGACACATGCAAAGTGGGGACAGGAAGGAGACTAAGCAGGCCAGGAATAGCAGGGGAACATGGTCCTCCTCTCAGCTACGTGAGTCACCCAGGCCTAAAATAACCAAGGAGATTTGGGGCAAGATTGAGGGCTTCCACACAACATGTCCCTGCACGGATCACTGCAGACCCACAGTGGACACCACAACCTTTGCTTTCAGAAACAGTATATAAATAGCAAGGGCAACCGGAAACCAGAAGTAAAAATAGAGCCTTATTAGGTCTGTTGTGATGGATCAAGGTATGCACAGCTATTCCTTGGGATGCTGCCTCCATGGACACGTAGGAGGTTAAGAAAGGCAGGAGGCACTTTTTTCAGGATTTGCCCTGGGGATGCAGGCAGGACATAAAGGAGGCCATGGAACATCTCAGCACAGACCCAGCAGCTGCCTTGCTGTCCCTGTACCTCTCTGTTGTGGGGTCGGAACAGTTGAGCGGGTATCGCAAGTCGATGATGGTTCCATCTTTGTCCTGCAGCGAGCCCTGTTGCTGTGTGTAGTACTCCACCAGTTCTGACAAGGTGGCAAACTTCTCCCCTCCATACAGGTCATAGAAATCCCCAGTATTCTGGATGCGGATGTGGGTTACCTGATCACCAACCCTGCGGAATAAAGCACAGGGCAGTCCAATGAGGCGGTTGGAAAAGGGGCACAAAAGTGTCCTGCACTACCTCCCGCCATGGAACCAGAGCAAACCATCCCAAATGGAGATGACTGGAAAGAGAAGTTCATTGGGCAACTTGAGAGAGGGTCTAGAAGATGCTGGGAAGCTGAGATAATTTTACAGCTTGAAAAGAACTCAAAGGAATAGAGACAGGAGGAAGAAGATGCCACAGGACATGTGAGGATCTAGGCAATCTGTGTAACACTGCAAACACAGAAGCTGGGGTCTAAGTTACTTACCGGACTGAAAGAGAAAAATCCCCCTGATTCCTCCGACTGGGTCTGGCCAGGAAGCTCCCATGGACACCTCGTCCCTTCAGTAAGGCTTCAGCTTCCAGCCCACTCAGGTCACGGTGAAACCACCTAGCAGAGAAGACAAAAGCAAGACCAAGTAGATAAAAAAGGCCAGGCACTGTTGTGGAGATTTGTAGGGTGAAGAATGGTCCCTGATCAGCATCCCCAAGTCAGAGCCAGCAGCAGCAGCCCTTCCTACATGATCCCTCCCCCAGCCAATGGACAGTTCCAATTAGAGATAAGGCTTCCTGGGTGATCCCTGGATCCTACTTCCCCAGCCTCATTCCTTACACACAGAGACCTCTCAGACCCTCTTACCTCACCATTGTGGAGGGAGAAAGTAGAGGCAGCCAAGCAGCTGCCACCAAAGCAACGCAAAAAACACAGAGGAAAAATCAGTTTGCGCTGGAAAGGAAAGGGAAGTCGGAGGTCTGTCCTGGGACACCCAAAGCCAAACTGTTCCTGCGCCTCTTGGGAGCTGGCCATGTATCTCTCCTGGAGTCTACTGTCAGTCCATCCAGACGCTCTCCATCCACCTTTTCCCAGATAGGTGCCTTGATCTCTGGCCCTCTGTGCAGTGCTGCTGGGCACCAGCAGGCGCAAGCTCGTACACAGCAGGGCACACACGGCTCCGGGAACAGGAAGCACTCTGAGCCATCCAGTCCGCAGCCCCAAGCTGCTTTGCATACACTTCTGCTTCTCCTTTTGTGTCTTTCCTCTCCATACCCCCTATTATTTTTGGGTGCCTGTCTTCAGCACACGAGAGCTGACTCTACGCATGCATCTTGGGCTCTGGCCGTGCTCACAAAATTCAGTTCTGCACATCCTCTGTTCCCCTTCTTCTTCAAAAGGCCAATGATGGTCCCAAATGTCCTATGTGCTCTGTACGGGCACAAGGGGAAATCCATGAGAACCCAGAGCTGCATATTTCAAGGCCCAGGCTAGTGCTCTGAGCACAGCAGTACTTGTCTGAAACCAGCCTGCCAAGGGATGGGACTGACACAGGCAGTGGTAGCTCAAAAGGGATAGGAAGGGTGGGAGGGGGTGGTGAAGCTGCCCAGAAGGGCAGGCAGAGATCAGGACAAACAGCTACTACCTAGAGGGAGCCCACAAAGCACTGTGGGAGCTGCGCCAAGGACCTTCAAGATCCCAGCACCCCATACCGAGGCCAAAGCTGACAACCTGGACAACCAGGTACAAAAAGGAGAACTAACCATTCCAGTTACCTAGCTGTTTCCAGCTGTGGCCCACAACTGCCCTGCCCATAACACTGGTTTCAAGTTCTGCAGGTCTGGTGAAAGAATGGGTGTCAAGCAGTGGCCTAGAGTGCAATCCAGCTGGCAAAGGAGCCTGACTTTTCCCTGGGACCATCTCAGCTGTGTGGTGTGGGCAGCAGGAACAGGAAGAGCCTTGCTCATTTCAAGTAGCAGCAGCTACAGACTTCCCCACACAACACCCGACTGGGAAATCCCGCAAAAAGATGAACAGGCTGCTAGCTACAACCTAGACAAAAATTCATAGCCAAGACAGAAACCAGCAACAAAGGGAAGTACAGGAGAGACGAGTGGGAAGCTAAACTTCATTGTTAGAAAGGCAGCCCAGGCACCTACAACAGCTTCCTTAGAAATGCTTCTGGTTTCAAGAACATGGTGAGCTGGGGTACGGTGAGCTGCAGGGAGCCAGAGGCACTGACTTAGAACTGATATTAAAACCCAAGGAGATTTTTAAATGCACAGGAGAAACTCAAGGGAACATCTCCACATCTTCCATAAGTTGTGGAAGTTGCGCCTGGAAGATGGCACCTAAATCAGTCTAGCAGGAACAGAAAACAAGTGTTGTTTATAGCTAAGGGAGAAAAGACAGGAACTTCCACAGAGAAGTCCCAAAAGATAATTCCTGATATCAAAAGAATATTAGAGAATGCTGAGCCAATATAAAGCCAAGGCAGATGAAAACCAAAACTTAGGCATCCCTGCACTCTACACTGACTGAAGGAGAAAATCTGTCTGAAGAACTGAACATTACTTGGACACTAGCGAACAGGGAAAGAACAAGGTAGCACAGAGCCCAGATCAGGGTAAGAAAGGGTGAGAGAGCATTTATCCCATGTAACTCAATATTCACTAGAAGGACAAGCCATAGGGTGGAGTGTAATCTCCTGACAGTATTTTTGTCACAAATCCCTTATCACATAATTTACAGGATGAGTTTATGCTTCTGCTTGCTTTCATTTTAGGGAAGGACTGGATGCACACAACTGCCCTGGTGTCTTTGATCTGGGCCATCTAATTAAAAACTACCAGTAAGGGAGGGAAATGTCACTGTAGAGAAGCCATCGGTAGGTATCTTCGAGGTCGCTCTCCCAAATGGCTGCAGCATAGAACAGCTGAGCCACTAAATATAATAAGACTATAACTGAGCCACTGAAACACTTTTTTAATATAATTAAGAGGTCAAGAGACTTCACCAAAGAGACCACTCTTACACTGTTTGGCTTTCAGTACAACACAGGTGTTAGAACCTCATCTTGTAAATCCCTTGTGGAACCAGGCCACAGCTAGTGCAGTAACAAATTTATAGCAGAAGATAAATTAAATAGCTAATTAAAAGACACACACATCTGGATTGCTGCAAGAAAAAAAGGCACTGAGAAACTGGAAAGAATCCAACATAATGCCACTAATGCAGTGAAGAGCCTGAAGCATAGCAGAGAGCAAGCTGGGTTTATTCAGCTTGAAGAAAAGATGCTTAAGGAGGGATTTAACACTTGTCTGAGACTACTTAAGAGGAGCCGTGGGGGTTTAGAGATGATGAGTCAGGTTCTTTTTTTGTGGGACACAACAAAAGGACAAGAGGCAACAGGCATCACTTGCAGCAAGGGAAATTCTGATGAGGCATCAGGAAAAACTGCACACATGCTCCCCCTCTAGGGTGGTTCAGCACTTGCCACAGCCCCCAGAGCAGCTTAGGAACCTCCACCCTGGGAGGTGTCAGGACTCACCTGAACAAGTTCCTGAGCTACTTGAGCTAGTTTTGGGGCAAACTCTGCTGTGAGCAGAGGGTGGGACTAGGCAATCCAGAGGTCCAAATGGTTGTCAAAGGAAGAGCAGAGGGAAAGATATAGAGTTTCTCTTGCCCTTGTACTTCCTAAACCTCTATTAGCAGCTACTTGTAGAGTCAACTGTCAAATCCATAACAAACTGCGCATCCTTTGGCACGGAGTTCCATTGCCCAGCTACAGAAACACCCCCTTCCTTTGACCTGCTTATAACCTGCTCCCTGCCTCTTTTTTAATACCTGGTTGCTATAAAGAGAGGAAAATCAGTGAGTGATTCCTGTTTCTCTCCCCACGTGCTCCAAGCTGCTCATCAAGACTTGAAACATCCCTATCCATCCTCAGCTCTTTGCCAGGCTGAAGACTCCAGCACTACTAAGGTGTTCTTTTTGTACAGAACTATTCTACACCTCTGACCATCTTTGCCGTCCCTCTCGGAGATATTTCCACTTCTGGCATCTTGTTTTGGAGGTAAGAGTGAAGGTGGGCACAGAACTGTGGTGTTCAAAGTGCTGGTGAGCCATGGACAGTGATGATTTCTAATGTTCACCACAGCCAAGCATTAAGCTAACAATTGCATGGACTTCTATAACCAAAGTCTCACTCCAGAGAGGTTACAATTAGTTCACAGTCATTGTTTTATATGCAATTTTAAAATTATTTTTCTGTATGAACATTGTTTTGCATAAGCCTTTTCATCTGCTGTTCTACTGCCCACTCATTCACTGCCATAAGGTCTTTCCAGAATTATTCACGAGTCAACTCCCACCCTATTATCCCGCATAACTTTCTACCATCATCTAATTTTCTCACCTCACCAAGATGTATTCCCAGGTCACTTGAGAATATACTGAACAGCATGTATTTCAGACTAGGCCCCTGTGATCTGATCACTGATGACTTCCCTTTGCTGTAAAAATGGGATGTTAACTCCCACCTTCCATTTACTAATTTCTAGTAATTCTTTGTCCAAGAAAACCACCTTTTTTTTTTT